>QANT01006249.1:0-90995 GCA_003254885.1 Purshia tridentata
AAATATTGATTACATTTTTACTATATATAAATTTTATTATTATTAAATATATAGGTATGCCATACAAACATAAAAAATGAACTTCTTACGATATTTATATTTCAACAAATAAAAACATATCATTTTATGAAACTCAAGCGTTATTTATGTGGACTTATTATCTCTAATAATGGAACATATCTTTAATAGAAAATTACAATTAAATCAATAAAATATTTCAATATTATATAATGGTTAATGCAAATTTTATTTTTCTATAAAGGTTAATGAGTTTTGAAATTATATTCCACTTTAGTCACTAAACCCAATCTACTTTTGGACAATAGTGATTAAAATGAAATTATGAAAAAATGTATTGATTAAAATGTAATTGTGAAATATTTTATTAATTTATTTGTAATTAATCCTATCTTTAAAACGTGACTAAAAAGTCAAATATTAATTTATTTGTATTTGTACTTTGATAATAAATACTGGGGGCTTGTATATATCTCTAGTAATATAGTGAGTGTTTACCATTATACTAAGACTTGAGATTGAAGTTAAGATCTCCTCTCGCAGAGAGAATACTAGATGTCATATGTTATATCAAATTCTTATTGGCCTCATCTCTATTAGTTGTACTTCGTATAAACAAATAGTAATAATGGAGTCAATATCAAATGAGCTATAAAATGGATCAGTGGTTCGATATGACTCAAATTGATCAATGGACTCGACTAAGTTAGATTTAAACCAAAATTTTTGAATCATATATGACTTGATACCCAATATATATAAGGCACAACCTTATATATTTATGTTAATATTTATAAGAAAATGTTCTCTTTATATATTATATTGTCATATTATCAATTTAAATAATTAGTAAAATATAAATTGTTCGAATGTATAGTATAAATTAACACAATTAGGATGCCAAATATGATAATAGAACGTTATTTTGTATTATTTGGTTTAGTCTTGTTATTTATATAAATATGTTATTAGTTATAAGATTAATTTAGTTTAAATTTTTAATAAATAATTAATAACTTACCAACTATTTAACTAACCTGTGTGGTCTAGTGACATTTCACTCATAGGGAGGTCCCAAGTGCAGTGTCCACTCCCCTAGATCAAAAAGAAATTAATAACTTGACATTGGATAATTTAAGTACTTAGATAGTTGAATTTAAAAGATAAGAAAATCTTAAGAGGTTGGGCCGGTCGCAACTTGATTCTAGGGCCAACTCAATGGCCCATTCAACAATTTGGGTTAGGCCTAGAGTTTGGTTGTTGGGTCAGACACTGGACCTGGACATGGGCTTGAGTCTTAACCTATTTTTAACCGAAGAAAAACTGAAACGGACACAAACAAGTAAATAAACCGCGCGAAAGAGAGAATCTATACAACAAGGGCCTGGATTTTGGCGCGGTCGTCAATTCTTCTGGTGGCGAAGAGCCGAAGACAAAAAACCAACTAAAAAATTTTCGCGCTTTTTGAGCAAACCGTGCTTTTTACACTTATCACTGAGAGCTCCGCGGCTCTCAGTCATTCTTAGTAAACTGTACAAAATTCAAGAAAATAATTTCTGCAAGTTAGTGTTTGCAATTGCAAGAGACTCTCAGGAATCAGAACTAGTGGCGGTTGTGGAAGAAGAAAAATGTAGAATTAGAAGCAAAATACGAGAGCGATTCTCAAGAGGCCGTGTTGCCCTGAACAAAGCGGAGAAGAGAAGCGAGTGAAAAATGCGACCAGGCTGAGGCTGACAGTGACAGAGACGTTGGTATTGGTTGCGACGGTTAATCAGACGGTCTCTGGAAGAGTTTGAGATTGAGATTGGTGAAGATGAAGTTGCAGAGCAAGTATTTGTGAGTTCCACATGCACGATGATCGATTCAGGTTCGTAACGTTTTAATTTGATGTTTAACTGAATTCGTGCGATTTTCAACAAAGATTATATATATGTTTTGTGGCTTGTTTGGATCCCGGTAAATTTTTTCCTGGACAAGAAACGCGTTAAACGAAACGCCTCATGATTTATTTAATTTATTTGATGTGGGTGTACAATTGGCTGTCTAAATTCCTAGACTGTGAACACTGAACATGGATTATGCTCCCTTGTGGGACTCAATTGCATTTGCAGAGCAGTTTGATTTTTCTAGTTTATCGGTGTGCCGAAATTTCACCCTTCTGTCACTGCCTCACTGATACTGATAGTCCCTAGAATATTATATAATGACGGTGGTGGTGGACATCATATCGCATTAATAATTATAATAATCATCAAGTGTAATTTTAAAACATAACTCCAGTCTCCGGCACATGGTATTTGGTTATGTCAAAAGGTTTTATATTAGTTATTTCAAATGTGCTTTTCTAAAGTCTTGGTCTGGTAAAGAAAGTGAGATAGGAATAAGATATGTTGTGGTTGGATCCCTTTCAATATAACAAAGAAAATGCCTTCTACTCCTATCCTATCTAATTCACAAAAGGAGAAAAAGAAATATAATATGATTAATAAATAAGTTACTGTCATCACTCATCTATTATTGCTTTCAGAAATACTAGAAGCCAGTTGATTGAAGGGGATTGCTGTTTGGCAGAACTAAGTAGACCAATCTCATTAACGCTTTATCTTTTTGAAAATTTCCTTGAACTATAATCATGCTAAATTTATATTAGAGAATGATTGCTTGCAGTTCTACTGAACTTGAGCTGTTTGGACTTTTGCCTTCAACTATAATTATTGGCTATTGCCTTCTGGTGTTTTCTCATCTTGTATTCTTATTTTTATATACCAAACAAAACAGGAAAAAGCAAGAAAAGAAAAGTAGAGTTCAAGGGGCCTGTCAAGAGTCCCATTTGTATAACTATTGCTTACACTATATTTGAATTGACCCTAATTTTTATTTCTTTTTCTTTACTTTTACTGAAAAAAGAGATTTTGTTATTTATTAGGAGCTTACAGTAGGCTGAGACTCTCATTTAAATGCTGGTGCTTTAAACTTTATATCATAGTATCATACCCTTCCATTGCATGTGAAATTAGATCTGTTTTACATTATTGCTAAGATATTATTGTTTATCTCTAAACAATTACTCTGAAGTACTTCAGTCTTGACCTGTTTAATATGTTAGAGTCTGATCTGCACTTCCTTTTTCCAGGTACGGAATCCTCTTTTATTTTGTCAAACCGTTGCTAATTAATGAATTATAGTCGGAAAGATTCAAAGTCATCTGGAGTCATTATAAATTGTTCATTCCTTTCTTGGTTGGCTTTAGTCTTTCTTTTATACTTTAATTTATTACATGCATATATATATATATATATTCTGGTAATATTGAGGCATGTGGAATACATTTTGCCCTGAATTTTCTTCTCATTATATTAGGATAAAAATAAACACTTGAAGTGTATATGCTGAGTTTTATTTTTTATTTTTTTTTCTTGAAATCTTAGCTCTGGCTCTGATTATAGGATTTATTTTTGCTCGGTGAGCACTACCACCATAGGCGATACGTGTTATCCCATTCATGAAAAGTGGTGGTGCGCAAAAATGGACTCCTAATTATATGTTCTGTTTTCCAATGATAGTGGGACAACACAAGGAATGCCACATCATGCTTCCATGGCCATAATACCCACAGATTCATAATGCAATTCTGTTATTTCTATATATCTTGTCATATCAGTGCAGTGCTGCATCGTTCCATGTCCATAGGTGCACTACAGTTGGTCACCCAGCAAAACCAGCCTATCTGAGTGGTGCTGCTTCCTCTCAGTAATCCATGATAGAACACATCCCTTCTTTTTTGTCTGGGTTCTACAATATAATTATTCATTTTGAACCCACATGCGACTTGCCACCCAATTTTTATTTGTTGCATTGCATCAATCATGTGACCCACACGTGCCTAACATGACTTCATTGCCACTACCTTTTTCAAATTTGGTTCATTGGTCCGTTATAAAGAACCATCTCACATGGACCAACCTGTGTAGAGAATAGAACCATTCTGTTTTTTTTGAGATTATTCTATCATATAATAATTAAGAAACAATTGTGAGCTCATGGGCTCCAATAATGGGAGGCCGCCTGTCCCATTTTCATTTTCATATTGAAGGCCAAGACAAAGCTGTCAACAAATTCAAGTTTTTGCATTGTTTTCGAATTATTATTATACTATCCATCACAATCTCTCTTGGGTTACTTGAGGGGTTCTCTAATCTATGCGGATTAGGTGGCTCAATTACACACTACTGGACTCTACTACTCTTCCATTCTCATACAAAAATTATGTCAAATGACTAACATGTACTTATCTTGATGCAATGATTTTTCTGGATTAAACCAAACACATCCTTAATTAATTAAAAAAAATAGCAAAATGAAGGGACCACTTGGGTAATTTTAAGTTTTCATGAGCACATTTATAGCTATAAGAAAAGTATTACTCCCCAAAAAAATGGGTGTGTGTTGTGGAAGCTCTTGTCTTTTTGGGTCATGTCCCTTGGTAGATGTACAACTGTTCAGATGCTCACCAAATATTACTGCTTTTTCTTTCTTTATCTCTCGCACCTAAACGTTTCTCAGATGCTTATCCTAATTTATATTAAGCTATTTATTATATATAAATTTATTCTTTTCCTCTAACTTGGACGTACCTAGTAGTCATCACATGTCATAAAGTATGTTGTTGCTACTCCCTCCATTGGTCATTGTGAGCTTTTCTTTTCTTCCTTCCTACACCTCTTAATCATATGAAATAGGCTTCTTGAACAGCTTTTATTGCAGATTGGGTTTCTTTCTTTAGCTGCATTGTCACATGAGAGACCTCATAACTTGCATTGTACTGTTTATCTCACATGAACTTTCTCATTTGGGCTTTCACATGACAAAATCTAGTTGGGGTTACAGTTAAAAGTACTGGTTTTCTGGGTTCCTGGATCCCCTTCTAAATTTTTGACCAGCTGAAGTATATAAACTATAAATTATTGGGTCTTGTTCCCCTTCCTACTTCATAGGCTTCATTGGGTTTTGTTCAACTTTTGGCTTCCCCAATGAAAATTTGACCTTTAGCTCCTCTCTCTGTCTCTCTCTCTCTCTCCAGTCCCCACCCTATTATATTCTTATGTCCACGCTAGTTTGCCCTGGATTTACAACACTCAGACTCAGGCAGTTGGTTGGTTAAGTGGGAAGGACAGACCGGGTGTCCAGATTTCTTATGTGGGGAAATTCTGCTTCACTTTAGGTTTTTTCCTTTGGCTAAGAACTCTTGTGGTTGAAAATGGGGAAGCTTAGTCTTGGCAGGGTGCTAGACTCTTTTTGTCTTTCTCCTGGCTCAAGTTCTTGTTTCTGCATGAACTCTATGGAGAAAAAGCAAGACGAGTTTGAGAGAAGCCCACTGATAACTGGTGAAAAAGATCAGTTTCTAAGACTCAAGGATGTTGTTGCTGGAAAACAGACATTGGCATTTCAACTGAAGCCCAAGGTGACTATCTATTTCTCTCTACTCTGTATTACTCTTTCTTTTCATTATATGAGAGGAATTGATTAATTTTTGTTGGTGAATTATATTATGCAGATGGTAATGCTAAGGGTCTCCATGCACTGCAATGGCTGTGCCAAAAAAGTTGAGAAACATATCTCAAAGATTGAAGGTATGTCAAAATCAATGGCTCTTCTTCCATTGAACACAAATATACTGTTTTGTATATGCAAATCTTAATTATAATTCTTTGGCAAACATACAAGTTTCAATAAACCAAATCCTCTGATGTTCATAATCACAGCGATAAAGTTGTATCTGCCTATCTGGGCCTCTGTGTATGAATTCCTCTGTTATCTAAAGATTACCATTTTCCTTAAAATTATTCATTGTTTATGTGTTTCAAATAAATGAAACAGGAGTGACATCATACAAAGTAGACTTGGAAAGCAAGATGGTGGTTGTGATTGGAGACATTCTTCCTTTTGAAGTGCTGCAGAGTGTCTCTAAGGTTAAAAATGCAGAGATATGGAGCTCCCCATGCTGATCATCATCAGATCATCAACAATATATTTCTTGCAGTACCCTAGCTACATGCACTGCCTAAGTGCATAAGAAGAAGGAAAAGAAAGAAAATTAAAGAGAAAAATACTTTGTATTATTATCCATTGTCATGATTTACACTGTATGATACGCACGTTTAAGTTCCCATTTTGTTTCCTTCTTGTGCAGAGAGGGAAATAATATTCCGGCATCCTGCATTTTTCAGGCTTCTATTTAGTCTATATGCAAGCTTTGCTATTGTCAATCTGTTGGCAACTTTCTACCTCTCAAAAGTCACGTATAAAAATAAACTAAATATTCATTTTTCAATTAAAAAAATTAGAAATTTTATAATTAATATAGTCTAGCAAAAAATTTAAAAAATTAAATCATTTTGAAATTTGGGAATAATGGTGGTGAGATAAGTATAATTGTAATTTTTTAAAAACCATTTTGAAGGGCAAAAAATAAAGATGAGCATAAGAATTTAGGAGGTGGGAATATTACCGCTTTTTATAAAAATTTAATTAAATTCACCAGGACCAGGTCTCTGGATAGAAGAAGTGAGCAGAAGTCAATGTCATAGCCATAGTCAAAGTTAAAAGTAAAATAATATTGGGGAGAAGAATTTTCAATTTTGATCGCCAGCAACGCCGCGGATGCACGACGCGCGCATAAATTAAAACAGCGAAACTTCTCAGTTCTCAAACGTTCCCAAAATTTAGAAAAGAAGAGAGAAAAAAAACATGATGACGAAATATCTGTCTTTCTTCTCTTTCCTCCTCCTCCTCCTTCCCCTCTCCTCCCAAAACGTGGAATCCAAAACACCAAACCCGAACCCGAACCCAAGCCCAAGCCCATCTTTAGCTCACACCGAGTTGACCAACTACGGCTTCCCAATTGGGCTTCTACCTTCATCAATCAAGAACTACACGCTGAACCGGACCTCCGGCGACTTTGCCGTCGACCTTGGCGGCAATTGCAAGATCACGCTCCCTCCCGATAACTACTTGGCCACCTACTCGAAGAAAATCACCGGCAAAATCGTGCAGGGTCGGATCGCCGAGATCAATGGGATCAGCGTCCGAGCCTTCTTCAAGTGGTGGTCGATTACTGGGATTAGGTCTAGCGGCGACAACTTGGTGTTCGAGGTCGGCATGGTCACCGCCAAGTACCCCTCCAAGAACTTCGATGAGAGCCCTGCTTGCGAGGGTCGCCACTCCGCTTCTTAACAGGTTTGAATTGCCGTTAGGGTTTTGATTTTTGAGTTTCTGTTTTATATATGCATGGATTGCGATTGAAGTGTCAGCTGGAATGCTTCTCTTTTGTGGTTGTTAGAGCTTGAAAGCAATGTTTCAGGTTTTGATGAATTGTTCATGAATTTAAGTTCTTTTTACTTGCTTTAAACTAAAGGAATCGAATTTGTGCTATTTCTTTAAGTGTGGGCCGACTATGATTCTCTTTAGCTCGAATAGTTGCTGAATCAAATCTGATATCGGATTCTTCTGAACAATTCGGACATTTTGCACCCAAATTTGTCAAACTATAAAGTGCTAAAGCCGCAGAACTTGTGGCAATGCTTGAGGGCCGCACTTTTTGAAAGTTTTTTCTATGAGTTTTAATGATTGGTTAGGCTGGTATCTAATGTTGGTAAGTTTTAATCTTTAGAGCAATCAATTTGTTTGGTTATCAGTGTTATAGCTGAACACTAAAAATTTATGTTGTTTATGCTTAGGAGGAGAAAGTGGAGATACTTTTTCAGGTTTTTCGATTAGTGGGATTCTAGTATTTGAGCACTTTGCTTTCTGTTGAAAGAATTGGGTGTGAGGTCATTAGCTCTCAATCTATGGTCATTTGAATTTATCTGGATATAGCTTTTTGGTGAGTTTGTAAAAACTATTATTGTCATGGATGTGCAAATGAACATAAATATGTGGCTGCTTAATAGGTGAAGAAAATTATTTTTTGATAAAAACTTGGTAGCAACAAGAATAATGTACTAGATTTATCATATATTGGTGCAAGGATAAATCTATTGGAGCAAGGATGAACATCAAGGTCATTGGTAGGGACAGCTTATGTTCTTTGCTTTGGTTGGTTGTACTTTTGGTCTGGTCTTGTACGAAAGGTTTGAAGGATTGTTTGCGAATTCTTATAACTGTGGGGCCAAGATTCTGGTTGGTTGGAGGGTTGGAGCTGAATGCAAACTGCGAATGTGCATGCTGCACTTGTTATAGGCTAGGCAACCTTTCTTGTCATATTAGTAGACCTGGAATTCAGGTCCATATGAATAGTGAACATCGTGCTGATCTTTGGAATCTTGCTTGGCCTTGTGAGGATAAGTCGGTTCTTGTTTCTGTTTGAACTAAGAGCCCATATAAGAGAAGGTTTGTAACAAAATGCTAATTGCTGGAGATCTTTTGATTGGAAATATATGAGGTATTGCGAATCAATTTGTTTGGTTTGCTTTGCTTTGCCTTAAAGCTATCTTCTTTATACTGATTCTGAGTGTAATTCTTTGCTTTTAACTATTAAGCAGTTTAGTGGCCAAAAAAACTATTAGGCAGTTTGTCTCCATATATTGGATCAAATCCTTAAAGTTGATTCTCAACTTTGTGGTATAATTAACTAGTTGACTTCATAAATGGTGAACCATTGCAAATACTCACTTTAGCATGTTTCATATCTTTAAATAAATTAATTTCAAACTTTTTATTGGTTGTTATTCCCACTTTGCAGGGTCTCTGGTGGGTTGATGTCCAGTTGTCCACTCCAGCACTGATGCTTCTTAAGCAAATCGAATTAGGTATAAGACATTTGTATGATCCGAACTAAGGGCGATAACCATGATCCTTCTATCTAGTTATGTATATATGCCACGCCAGCAGTGTTCTTACTTTCTGGTGAAGCCGTCTAAAATATCATTATTTATTATGACATTATTTTGACCGTCTAATTATTTGTTTCTTGCCTTATGGGTGGAGGTTTGGTTTGGTTCGGTTCTTTTATAATTGTACAACGATGATAATTTTTTTATAACTTGGTATGTATATGTGTTTTTTGTTTGGACTTGATGATGTACCTTGAAAATGATGAAGCAGCACAAATACCTGTTCTGATTGAGTGGGGAAGATCTTGGGTCACATTAAAATAAAGTTGGGTGGTTGATATAAATAGCTCCTCCTTTTGGGGTGGTTTATTACATGCATAATGCATTCATACTCTTCAATAAAGGCAATTGTCCTTGTCTGACACACAATAGTTACAAACTTTCATTATTTTTATATGTTTTCAACCACCTGCAGCCATTGTAGCAGAAGCAAACCACCTATTTGTTTTTGGGATTTAAAGGGGTTGGAGAAATGAATACTGGGCCTGCCTATACATGGATAGTGTAACATTTTCTCTCTGAGACGTCAGGGATCACTTGGGGTTTGTAAAGGCCGAAAGAATGACCGCTGGGCCATTCCAAGGCCAATTCAATTCAATTCGGTCCCTACTGCAAGTAAATGTCTCTTGGTGTTGGTAGCACGTTAGCCGGTGTTTTTTGTGCAGATGCTTGCGTGCTTACTGATACAAGTGAATGTGCAATTATGCATGTATGGTGCCATATTATTATTATTAATGCCTTATCTTTTTATGCCATTGCTATGTGAGTCTATGGCATTGGATATTGGATAATGTCCACCATATGCAAATTGGCAATGCACATACAAGTTGACCCAATTGAGACTAGTTTGACTTTCAGGTAAGAGAGAGAGAACAAATATAAGATAGAATTTTTTCTTCTTTTCTCATGGAAGAAATAAAACATTTTGTCTAAGAATTGGGTACCTCTCTCTAGCAACAATTAACATTTTCATTGTTTTTGTTTTCCTTTTATTTCCCCACATTTTCTTGAAATCCAAACAATGGAGAGTATTAAAAAAGTCCAAATTCTTGTTTGATACACTAAATTTCATAACTTGTAAAGATGGGGTACATGCCATGAACAAAAGGAGATAGACACAGAGACATGGAAGCTTATGAAATCCTTGTCCATTTTTTTACCACCAGTAGCCCCATGACCCTGACCTCAATCAAGGAAAGAGTTGTCGTCTCAATTACCCACCAATGAAGCTTCAAGGACGGTTGCGCAGCAGTTGCTGTGTACATTCACAATAGCACCGAGATTAAAAAGTCCGAATGAGTCATAAAAAAGTACCAAACTATGTTTGACGTGTATCTTTGGCTGACCATTTCTTTCCTAAACTTTGAAGATTTTTGGACACGTGTTAAACCCTGTGATTTTGGTACTAAACCATGACCCTTGACTTAATTAATTTCCTTAATCATATTGATTCTTTATAAAGTCATGGGTCAATTTAGGGACCGCATCCCCAGCCAACGGCTCCAAGCAAATTGAGCTGCCACGAGAATTTGATCAGGCGGTCCAGATTCGATCATCACGGATCAAATACGCGTAGTCTAATGCTGAATGACATGGACTTAAAATACGCATTTATTTCCAGCATACCTTTGATATCCAAAATAATAAAATATTTTGGGAAAATCAAATAAACACGGATAATTCACTCTCACGCGCCTTTAAAGCACATACAAACACACCGACTAATCACATCGCAAAGCAGTGCATCTTGTACTTTTTCTGCGCAGCAGAACCAACCCCGCACTCGAACTGGTCCCGCACCCCTCACGCGCTTCGTCCGCGCGTGAATTTTCCCTCCAGCGCTCTTCTCCAAAACGTGAACAACTCGTACTAGCTTCTCTCTCACAAACCAACTAACAAAAACAACGAAGCCTCTCTCCGTTTCTCTCTCTGTCTGATTCTTGCTCTGCGAGAGCAAATTCTTCGGCTTCGGAGCACAGAAACCCTAGGGTTCGTCCCCATTCTTTGCAGGTTCGTCTCTCATAATCTTCGTCGTCGTTTTCCTTCTCCCTTTTTTTTTTCGTATAATTTTCCAATTTTCAAACTCTTTCTAAGCGCAGATCCGTTTTCGCTTTCGTTTTCTGCGTTTCCTTCTCAGCTGCTTTTCGTTTTATTGAACTCCATTTTCGTTTACTATAAAATTTCTCAAATCTATTTCACTTTTGTCTATTCGAATCCTCATACTCCAATTATTCCGTTTTATATAAACGCTTTTCATTTATTTGCGGTTAATTCACACAATGTGTGTGCCAAAGATTGCTAAGGACGCTATTTGCGCCTCTAAATGTGCTCAGCTTGTTACATGAATTTTTATATATTATATATTTTATATATTTTTAAACACTTTAATAAATTATTGAATAAGCATATTTTCTAGTTGCATGGGAACTAACTGGCTTTTGTAGAAAGCAAAAGTAGCTCTCTTTTAGTGTGGAAATTATTTTTTATATTTTGATTTTATTGTTGTCCAGGAAAATTTGCTTCAAATTTCAGCTTGACGTTATTATTTGGTGTGGTTCTTAGCTCATTTAGCTGAATTTTTGAGCTACATTATGCCAACTGAAGAACTAGTAATGCTCATTCAATTATTATGTCTATGTTCTCCCTAATGTTTAAAACCAATTAATTGTTGTAGGGAGGTCTGCTTTAACTCTTGCATACTATGGATTTAGAAGATAAATTTCTTGCTAAAGGTATGAACTTTGTTTGCTCATGTGCTACTACTGTATGTGGAGGACAGTGAAATTATTGATCGATTAATATGAGTAATTAGGGGGGGATCTGGGGCTGTGTCTGTTGTTCAGTGGAGCTGAAAATTTAACGACTTCCGAATCAGGAAAGTATGGTTAACAGCAAGTATGAAATGGGTAATATTTAATAATTTCTTAAGTTGGATCGACTGTATATGGAAGATGTGTTTCTCTTACCTAAAACTTTTGATTCATTGGGATTTTGATCATAGAATTGGATGATAGAAGGAATATCCTCATACAAAAATGTGAGGTAATTTCACTGTCTTCTTTTCAAACACCAGTCTTTGAACTTACCATTGTTAATTATGAGGTATTGGTAATTGGGTTCGAATTTGGAGTATTGTTGGTGTGATCCAGGTGGGACATGGTCGAATTGATATTTTAGTTTTAAAGAGTACAAATTTAATAGGTTTTCTACAAACCCTAACAGCCATAAATACCTCAACTTCCCATTAGCCTCTATTGCACCCCGCTCCATAGAATTTTGTTTTACTATCCCTTTGCCTTTTCATGGTAATTGGTAACGAAAGGTCTGCTATTTCTGAGGTATTTATGCTCCTTAGACTGAGAAGAAGTAATGTTTCTTTTGAAAATTTGTCTTCTGTACAACTTTACTGGGCTTCACGATAATCTGGTTCTTTGCACGATGTTATGGATTATAAATCATATATGTTGCATCATTTATAATTTCATTCAAGCTTCAGAGTTTAATTTACTGTTCTATTTGTAAATGAAAGTTTTAGCTGTTGAAGGGATAAAGCAGAATTTGATTAGGTTATTACATGCCTTGTTAACAGATACCTCACCCCTAAATCTGAATAGCATCTTTTGTATCTCTTGTTATAAATGCATCAAAGTTTCTTACAAGCATTCTTCATTTTTTTCCCTTTCTAATTATTGGATTGTAGTCTTGTAGAACAATGTTGCTTAAAAATCTGTTCCTACACTTCATATTCTTTTTGTCATTTTCATTTCCTCTTTCCAGTATCTGGCGTTCAAAGCCTCTCTTCCAGTGTGCAAAGCACTCCCGAGAAGAATGGGCATTCAGATGATGCTTCAAGAAGTCCAGAGCTCCTGCAAGAGTTTCTGAAATCGGGTCCCAAGAAGGAACTTCTTCGAACATGCTTTGACAAGGACAAGAAAAACTTAATTTCATCAAAAAACAAAATGACCGAACTTTTGAAGACTACTAACAAGGCAAATAAGAAGCAGGAGTCGAAGAAACATTCTTCTTGTCCGAATAATCATCCTCCAAAAAAGCAGCCCAGAAAGGGGGATAATCCCATACGACTCTCACCAGCTTCTGAGCAATCTCTAGATTTTGGATGTTCAAACTCATGGATATGTAAAAATTCTGCTTGTAGAGCTGTTCTATCCATAGACAACACATTTTGCAAGAGGTGCTCTTGCTGTATCTGTCATTTGTTTGATGACAACAAAGACCCTAGTCTTTGGTTGGTATGCACATCTGAATCTGGTGAAGGAGATTCCTGTGGGTTATCTTGTCACATTGAGTGTGCCCTTCAACGTGATAAGGTGGGAGTTGTTGATCTTGGGCAATTGATGCAGCTAGATGGTAGTTATTGTTGTGCTTCTTGTGGTAAAGTTTCTGGGATACTTGGGTAAGTAATTCTGTTGCATATTGTGAATTTAGATTGAAACAGTAGTGCTCACTTTGACAGGCTATTCTCTGTCCTCTCCTCCCAGCCCACCAAATTAGTTTGAAGCATTAAATTTTCTTTTGTGAGGCTAAAAATATCTTCCAATTCTACACTGATGAGTTTGAGAGCTCAAAAAAATCTTTTTCCCTATTTAGTATCCGTTTGTAGGTTATGTTCCTTGTGTTTGCTAGTCTGCATAAATTCTCTTTCTCAAGAACTTTGGGTAATAGTTCTTCTTAAAAAGAAAAAAATTTCCTTCCCCTCTGTAAAGAGATGCCTTTGCATAAACATAGATATTTATACATGCCTAACTCTTTTAATGTGTTTTCTTGGCTGGGAAATGGTTTTACTGAGATGAACTTGTTTTTTTATTTAAAGGAAAGATAAATTTGGTCTTAGCAAGTCTAGTACCAGGTGAATAAGGAGCTTCCTCTGTTTCTATTCCTAGATGGAGTGTAAAAATAACAAGAGAAAGCAAGCAATTATTGCATGTAAATCTGTTTGTTTGCCCTTTTGCTGATGTGACTGGTGTGTTTTGATTAACACTGGCAGAAGTTGGAAGAAGCAGCTAGTTGTAGCAAAGGATGCTCGCCGTGTTGATGTGCTTTGTTATAGGATATACTTAAGTTACAGGCTCCTGGACGGGACTTCAAGATTTAAAGAATTACATGAGATTGTGAAAGAAGCGAAGTCTAAACTAGAGACAGAAGTGGGTCCAGTGAATGGAGTTTCTGCAAAGATGGCACGTGGAATTGTCAGCAGACTATCTATTGCAGGTGATGTGCAGAAACTCTGCTCTCTTGCAATTGAGAAAGCAGATGAATGGCTGGCCAATGTTTCTAATGTGGATCCAAATTGCAGAGGTAGGAAACTGTACCACTTGGTCCCTTTTCTAGTTTTCTCCTCTTACTTTCTCTTGGTTCATGCCTGGAAAACTTGAATGATTACTTCTGTTTCTTTCCCCCTGCAGAGGGTTCACTTCCTGCTGCTTGCAAGTTTCTTTTTGAAGAAGTAGCATCTTCCTCTGTTGTGATTATACTGATTGAATTGTCTAATGTGTCATCTGATGATATTAAGGGCTACAAGCTCTGGTATTACAAGAGTAGAGAAGAATCACACACAAAAGAGCCTAGTTGTATCTTCCCTAGAACTCAGAGAAGGATTTTGATATCCAATCTGCAGCCTTGCACAGAATATACATTTAGGATAATATCTTATACGGAGGCTGGTGACTTAGGTCACTCTGAGGCAAAGTGTTTCACCAAGAGTGTTGAGATAATTCACAAAAACCCGAACTCACTGGTCCCCAGAAATCATAAGAAAGAGAATCCCATCATTGAAGCAAATTCTAGTGCCGAGATGGAGTCTAAAACTACAACAGCAGTTGGTCCTTCTTCGGAATTTAAGGTTCGGGATCTTGGAAAGATACTCCGTCTGGCTTGGGCTCAAGAGCAAGGCTGCTTTGAGGGGTTTTGTAGTGCCAATGTAGAAAAATGCTGTGGAGTAAGCAAGGTGATAAAAACTGAAACTCCACAAGAAAGGATGCCTTCCATTTCACGTGGGCTTGACTTAAATGTTGTTTCAGTACCTGATCTAAATGAAGAGCTAACCCCACCATATGAGTCCTACAGAGATGAAGATAATGGATGCACTTTGCCACTGGCTGTTGAGGCAGATGATGATGCTGCTTCTCATGACATAGTGAAGAATGGTTTAGCAAGATCACATGGTAGTGGTGATTCACAGACCTGGACTCATGGGCTTATGGGAGATGTCTCAGCTGTTGATTCTCGGGCAGAACTTTTCAGGAAGAGGAAAGCAAACACAAATGAAGAGACACATGATTGTGACAGCACACTGATTAATGGGCCACCGTCGAATAATTCTAATGGTTCTTGTTGCTTAGATGAGAACTTTGAATACTGTGTGAAAATAATCCGGTGGCTGGAGTGCGAGGGTCACATTACACAGGAATTCAGGTTGAAATTGCTAACATGGTTTAGTTTGAGATCAACTGAGCAGGAGCGTAGGGTGGTCAACACCTTTATTCAAACAATGATTGATGATCCAAGTAGCTTGGCAGGACAGTTAGATGACTCCTTTTCAGATATTATATCCAGCAAGAGGCCACGGAACGGATTCTGTAGTAAGCTGTGGCATTAAATAAGGGCGAGGCATTCTGATATGAATAATTACTATATGCTTCATATTGCACTTATATTTCTCCTGAGATAAATAGCCTCTGATTAATTTTGCCGTCTTTGTACAGGCATTTTTTCTTAGTCATTGTCACAAGTGATTTTATTTATATCACGGACAAGATTTGTCCAGCTAAAAGATTTCGGTCACTGATTGAGAAGACTCTGATTTTTCGTGGGAAGGAGGCCGTTGGATGCAAGGTTTCTGGCTGTAGGACGCATTTGTCATTCCCGAAGTTATCCTAGTTTACATTTGAAGTTGTAGAATTTAATCATTGGATAATATATTTTTAATCACTGTTATTGCCTTCTTAAATTCAAAGAAGGGCAGCTGAATTCTTCATGGACTTACGTGTCTTACATTTTCTTAGCGCTCATTTCTCGATTCCCTTTAATCTGTCTTCAAAGTTTGATTCCATGATGAGGTTTTTGGAAGTTTATTATTGCTTTCGATGCATGCCCGCTGAGTATGGGCAAGATAGAAATAGGTATGGCTTATGTGGGTTCGCTTATCCTTCACCTATTGAATGATGATGTTATTTTTTTTGGCGCTGCTATTTGCACACCTATTTTGTTCTTACTTCATACTCATCTCCCTCATTTATTAAATTACAACTTTAATCCCTAAGCCAATAACTATAATACTCTCACTACACACCCTAAGCCATCCAACACCACCTCTAAGTCTAAACTTACCCTGACCCCACCATTGTCAGCGCTACCCTATTGCCAGCAACGACCTTCCATTCTCTTTCATTTCCTCTTTGTGGGTGTGGGTATTTTGGAATTTTATGGGTATTTTTGGAAGAATTGTAAAATTTAAAAGGTTTTATGAAATGTGTAAAAGTAAAGGATGTCATGTGTAGTGAGAAATAAATGGGTGTGCAATAGCAGTAATTTTTTTTTCTTTTCAATTGTTTGTTAAATGAAGTTGGTTAACTTGGTTCTGAACTTTCAGAACAAGGAGACATTTTAATATGAAGCTATGGGGGGTGGGTAGTGGCCCTAGTGGGTACGTAAATTATTACCCACGGAGAAAAAAATATGGGATATTAATATTATATAAGAATTATGGGTGATTGTAAGAAAATGGCACAGTTCATGAACGACATATCGTTTGTATTAGGGATGAGATGACTAAAGTTTTCAGGTTTATCACATCATGCTTCCGGTTGGTCATAACTTAAGTCATAACGGTTCCATCTCCCAAGTGAAGTCTGTATTCGAGACGACACGTCGTCGTATGGGTTAAGCGGATTGGATTCTGAGAATCCGAATGAGATTACATTACAGACGTCGCATGATGAAGAAAAACGAAACATGAGGTTCACAGTTCACAGAGACCACTCATCACTTCCTGCTTCTCTTCCACCTCCCATTCCTTCCATATCTCTCTTTGAGAAACATCATGCAACTTCTTCATGTTCCTTCTTCACTTTTTCTCTCCTTTCAAAGCGTCAAAACACATTCACAAGCAGGTGATTTTATATATATGGCTCAAGTTTCAGTTCAACACTCGTTTTAAGCTCAAGCACTGAATTTGCTGTGCTTTGGTTCTTGTTGTAGGACTACCTTCATATGAAAAACCTCATCTATCATCAGCTATATGTTGTTCTCTTCAGCAACAGAGACTTGAGAGGTCCAGATGTGTATCACGTAGAGGCTCTATCTTGAGCTCCTTCACCACTAAAGCTGCTTCTTTGGAAGGTAAAGTGTTTCTGCTTCTTTGAGCAAACCCAGCTGCTTATAACTGCTTCTTGACCAAACCCTTTCCGGGTAATGCGCTATTCACTTCATTACGGTGGATTGGCATATGAAAGAACCCATTTTCTGTCTTGGAGGGCATTTTGGTTGTTTCAACGAATTGGCATGTGCTAGTCTTCATTTAAAGGGTGCCCTGTTTCAGATTAAGAGCTGTTCAAAGTTACATATTGTGAAAGCCATGAAATTTAAGAAAAGTGAATTACAAATACATTCTCTTTATCATTCATATTGTTTAGAAATGTTTGCATCAAAATTCAAGATTGGAAGTGTTAGGACTTTTATATAAGATCAGATAGGAGGAAGTGGACTCAAATGATCCAAATATTTGGTCAATGAATTACTATCCCATGTTCTGAATTCTGATATCCTCCAAAAATAATTTAGAAAAATGCAACGAAATTAACAACACTGCAAGAGTATCATCTGTTTTCTCTCCGCTTTGAGTCTATGGGTAATTGGGTATGGATTATACTTATCCATCTACATTTTTGTTTATCTGCATATTTTGTGAATTTTTTTTTTAAATTGCAATAAATTCATCAGATGATATTGTTTTCTAGTTATTTTTAGTTATCCTATTCTTTTGGTCAAATGTAGCTGGTGCTTCTGCAGTATCAAATGGGAAAGCTGAGAGTGATGTACTGAAAGCATTGTCTCAAATCATTGATCCAGACTTTGGGACAGACATTGTCTCATGTGGATTTGTGAAAGATCTGAACATCATTGAGGCTTTGGGAGAGGTCATTTAGAGGGTGTATGTGAAAATTTTCGATTACAGACATATAAAGCACAACATCCTTACCAGAATATGTTGACTTTTCATCTCAGGTTTCATTTCGGTTAGAGCTCACTACACCAGCATGTCCAATAAAGGACATGGTAATTGACACAATCATTTTATCAAGAACTCACATATGTTGGATATGGTAGACTTTTGATTCATAAGGGCACTTAAATTGCTCTGTAATGGATATATGTGAGCGTCTCTCATTTTTATTTCTTTGCTTTTTTCTTTCTCCTTTGCACTTCAGTTTGAACAAAAGGCAAATGAAGTGGTCAACACGCTTCCTTGGGTCAAGAATGTCAATGTCACTATGTCAGCACAGCCAGCAAAACCCATTTATGCTGGGGAACTTCCAGCAGGGTTACAGACAATTTCAAATATTGTGGCAGTTTCTAGTTGCAAGGTAGGTTTCCATGCCCTTTTAGTTCTTTTTCTTAGCCAGTATGTGGATTCTGAGCTCCAGACCTCCTGCACCCGACATGTTAGCTCTTCATGGTTCAGTTCAATTATTCAGAGTTTGATTATTGTTTTTGACACTTTTGAAGGTGAATTCCAGTTGTTTGTTGCATTCAATTTGAAAAAAAATTACTCTTTCTGAGTGAATTGGTTAAAAATGTGGAATCCTCATGAACGTTGACTAATGCAGAAAATAAATGCCTCAATTGGCTAGACTTCCAAGTGATAAGCAACTCATTCCGGCCAAAAAAAAAAGTGATAAGCAACTCATGATTCTTATGTTTTTCTCCTCGAAGGGGAAATCTATATTTGTAACATATATATTAAAGTGTATAGTAACAAATATATTAAAAGTTTATATGAAAACGCAACAGCAACTTATTTTGTTATTGCGGCGGCACTTAGTTTGCACCTTAGGTGTTTTGACCCAATTCCTACTTTACAGAAACATTAGCTAACTAGTGTAGACTGCTAATTCTGTATCATTGCTGCTGTTGGTGATATATGTGCAGGGAGGCGTGGGAAAATCAACTGTAGCAGTAAACTTGGCATACACTTTGGCTGGTATGGGTGCTAGAGTTGGTATATTCGATGCTGATGTCTATGGTCCAAGTTTACCGACAATGGTCTCCCCTGAGAACCGAATACTAGTAATGGTAATACCATAACTTTTAATAGAATGTTTCTTGCAATTTGTAAAGTGCTGCAATTCTGACTGTAAAACCTTCCTTTAGAACCCAGAGAAGAAAACCATTATTCCTACTGAATACTTGGGAGTGAAATTGGTGTCTTTTGGATTTGCTGGACAAGGTCGTGCAATAATGCGAGGCCCAATGGTTTCTGGGGTCATCAACCAACTTCTAACTACAACAGAGTGGTATGGCATGCTTCCAAAATAAAGTATCCAAACTCATTTGATCATTATCCCCATTTTATGAACTAATTACTGCAAAGTTCTGCATATTTTCAGAAAGGCCCCTCACACGTTTAAATGCATTTGATATGGCCATCATTGATAAAATATGTTTATGGTCATATCAGTGTCTAATACTGATTACTTCACTATGTAGGGGAGAGCTGGATTACCTTGTTGTTGACATGCCCCCTGGAACTGGTGATATTCAGCTTACTTTGTGCCAGGTCCTTTTTTTTCCCAATCAATCAAATTCCTTGGTCTTTGTCAGGTTTACTATTATTATATATTTGGTATCTTATGAAGTATGCTTACGTGGGTATTCTACCCAAGTTTTTCCAACGCAATATTTCTGTGTTTTTGATTTGGACAAAGATGGATTTCAGGTAGTTCCATTAACCGCTGCTGTCATTGTTACCACCCCTCAAAAGCTAGCATTTATTGATGTTGCAAAAGGAGTTCGCATGTTTTCAAAGCTTAAGGTTTGTATTTCTGCCACACAATCATCCATTCCATAAAAAAATAACTTGCCAATGCCATGTACCCAATAGCATTTTAGCATGTTAGAAAATGACAGAATAATTTTTAACAACCAACAATTAGTGGCAAGTTTATATAGTGATGTCTATGCCAAAGTTCATTTACAGCTTCTTATCTAACACATGCTTATTGTCAATTTCATCCATTTAGGTGCCATGTGTTGCCGTAGTTGAGAATATGAGCCATTTTGACGCCGATGGAAAACGTTATTACCCATTCGGTAGAGGCTCAGGCTCTCAGGCATGCACATTATTCAAGAATTTGCTTTCTTTCTTTATAGAATATGTAATCTTAGTGTTGGCAATTCATGCACTACCAGCACAATTTTATGTGCATGCATATTTATTTGAAATAGTTTGATCCACATGTTTGCAGGTTGTAGAGCAGTTTGGTATCCCGAATCTGTTCGATCTTCCCATTAGACCAACTGTAAGTCCTATGTTTTCACTGCTGAGCCTAACTTGTAAACTCGACTTAATTCTCAAAAAGAAATCTAATATGCTTTGGTTACATTTACCTGGTAGCTATCTGCTTCTGGAGACAGTGGAATGCCTGAAGTGGTAGCCGATCCTCTTGGTGAAGTTTCTAAGACATTTCAGGACCTCGGTATTTGTGTTGTACGACAGTGTGCTAAGATTCGCCAACAAGGTATCCTATCTTAGACCTGCTCAACTTAATAGAGTTCATCAGAACCTCGGAATTTATTCCATCAAAAATTTTAAATCAAAATGTAGTATTGAGAATTTTGTATTTTGCCAAAGTTTAAAAGCTTGCAATTTACTTACTGTTGGAACATATTGTAGTGTTTGTTATTCCTTTCTCAGTCTGTTGGCTAAGATATACTGTGTGTTTTATCTTTTGGTATTGGACCATTCTCATGAAACTTCTTTTACCTAAATAGGCAATTGAATATTATGTTTTTTCTAGCTGGCCCCTTTTTTTGATGAAATATTATCTTTTTCATTCTAGTGTCCACAGCCGTGACCTATGATAAATCTTTCAAGGCAATAAGAGTGAAGGTACCAGATTCAGATGATGAATTTCTTCTCCATCCTGCAACTGTGAGACGGAATGACCGCTCTGCCCAAAGTGTGGTATGAGGAGATTTATTTTGGAAGCATCAAGTGTACAGTTCAATTCCAAGGCAGCACATTATTGCTGCAAGATAATATGCAGATTATGTTTAGATATAGGACGTTGACCCTTCAGTATGATATCAGCATTCCATAACTATGTTCTAAAGCAGAAAGAAGTAACAATCGGGTTGTCAAACTCTTACCTGTAGCATTAATAAAGTCAATGGACTAATCTAGAGGTGGAAGTTGAAATGCATGTGATGTAAGGCTTTGAAGAGCAGTAATTGATGGCGGAAGATAGTAGAAGTGACCAAATTCTGTGCTGGACCTTTTGAATGGTAAAGGTTCAGAGCAAACAAAACGTTACTTTCTAGGAAGGAAAAAAAAGCCTTAAATCCGCCATTGTTGTTGACTTTTGTTATTGTTGTCATAACTCGTAAGTTCCTAAGTAATCTACATATCTGACTTAATCTCGTCCTTCAAATTTTGAATGGCTAATTTTGTGCCTAATCAGGATGAGTGGACAGGGGAGCAAAAACTGCAGTATACTGATGTTCCCGAAGATATTGAACCCAAAGAAATTCGGCCCATGGGAAATTATGCCGTGTCAATAACATGGCCAGACGGATTTAGTCAGGTAAAAACATGTCTGTTATGAACAAATCATATATCTTGCCAAGAAAAAGAACTAATCATATAAGGATTATTAGAAGAAAATTGTTTTGTGGATGATTTTATTGCTGGCATACTATGCAAAGTTTTTGAAAGGGACCACCGTTATGCAAGGATGGGTGTCAACTCCATGAGAATCATGATAACCTAACTCCTTTTGACTGAAAGGCAAAACATGCCGAATCTATGCCAGTAGTGCTGGTGAATTCATTTTATTGCAATGCAAAAGTTTTATATTCTACAGTTGAATTGGCTGATTTGGGAATAGTCCTTTTGTGTTTGGTTTAACTGTCAGCACGAGGTATCAGTCATTATTAACTGGTGACTTAGCAGATAAAAGAATCAGGTGTTTAGATACAATACGTAGATGCATAAATACAGTCCACAAATTATCCATATGGTTAACTGTGTTTTTCTGTTGTCTTATTTTCTTTGAATGTTAATTTTTAAGAGTGATCTCCTGTTACAGTTAGAAAAGGTGATTCATGCTCATGCTCATGCTCATGCATGGCCTACCAATCTATCTATGCAATATGGCTTCTGTTACTAAATTAAAATTAAAGTGGCTTAGTTACACAAGCTAGCATACATTCTTTTTTTCTATCAAAATTTATTCTTTCTTCTATATGAATTTCTGTATTATACTGCAGATTGCACCCTATGATCAGCTGCAGACAATGGAGCGGTTACTTGATGTTCCTGAACCAATTCCTTCCCAGGCATGATAATATACTTCCTATATTTTTTCACTGCACCAGCCTTGTTGGTAATAAACTAATGTTGTTATTTTCTCCCCTCATACAGGTATGATAGCTTCAAGTGAATATTAATGGATAATAGGGTGTCAGATCCCTCTACACACAGTTAGTTGCTCTGTAAAAATTAGACTGGAGTTCTGATGCTTCTGGATTTGAGGCATATTTGTAATAGAGTCCTAAGAAATTTCCAATAATAAAAAAATATTACTACATTTGGTGCACTTAGCCTTTATCCCTCAAAATCTCACCCCTCTTTGGTCTTGTTCAAAGTCAAACTTAGGATCTTGAACTCCCTCGCTCTTAAAGATAGGGTACATGTAGATAGATACCACTAAAAGTTAGAAAGTCATTGTTTGTACTTACTTCACTTATTCATATTATATGGTATATATAATTATTAACAAATTGTAATGGATCTTTGACTTTCTTAAAAAAATAAAAGTTATATTTATTATTTCAGGAATGTGCTAGGACTCTGAAATGTGTATTTATGACCCTTTTATATCTGCTTCATTGAGAAGAAAACCTCCAAAGCCTTTCACATATCAAAATGGACCACTTTGAAACACCTATCAGAAACAGAGATATTAATGCAAAGGCAAATGAAAACTCGTAAACAAGAGGAGCAGAAAAAAGCACTAAAAGGTCTGCTGGTTACTGCAGTATTAATTAAAATTAGGAACCGTCCAATTAATGAGCATATGTGCCTAAAGATATTTTCCAAAAATAGTGTTTCAATGCCACAAGGAACTATAAATGTCTTCTTCAACTGTTCTCATTGGGGCCTTTTTGCATTTAGTTATCTCCAGCATCCACTCTTCTACTTTTCTTCTTTCGCTTTCCAGTCTTTACTAGCTTTTAATTTTCAAACCAACTTTTTGGCCTTTTCTAACAGTCAATGCTCTTCCTTTGAATGAGTTGGAACTTTTGGCTTTAAATGGCAACCGCAATAAAGGAATTTTTGCAGGATATGTTTAACTATGCCTGTGACATGTGAGGGATATTACTATCCATCTCAGTCGACCTTTAATTTGGAACCTTTATCTTTTACCTGTTAAGCCTCTGGATCTATTGGCTTTAACATGAATATAAGCAACCACTTAGTCTCACATTAAGTCATAGTAAAATTTTTTTTTTGCATATAATGAGTGTATACAACTCTCATTTCACGATAGTCAGTCAAGTGATCATCACCGCTTATTAGGGTTCTACCTGTTGGAGGTACCAAGAGGCATTGTATTCACCTGTTGTATGCAAAAATGTTTGCTTTTGCACGATATCGTCCAAGTGACATCTAAAAGGATGGTAGCCAATTGCTATTAACACCATCAAACAGACTAGTATTGTGTTGAAGCGACATCTGCCCCACCAAAAGAAAAGAAAAGAAAGCACAATGTTACTGCAACTTTATCACGACAGTCATCTGTTATTCATGAGACTCACAGCAACCATGCATACCGCTCCATAAGTAGCTGTGAAAATAAGGTCAGATGAGCTCAGCAAAGCCAAAGCCACATAATATTTCACCGCCCACATGTGTTTGATTGTTGGAAAAAAAAAAATAGCAGTAAATTTGATTCAGCCTCAATGTAAGGGAAAGTTTGGTTTTGTTCTTAGATTCCAAGTTTGGTCAAACCTAACTGCTTGCTAAGTGTGGTCAACAAAATCTTGTTTTTTTTAATCAAGAAACAACAACAAAATCTTGTTAATTAGTAAGAGAAATGTTTTACTCGTGGCCTTGTGTTGGTCTAAAGAGAAATCCTGTAGAACATGTTTTGTTGGATAGCTGTTTAGCAAATGAGGCCTTACCTCATGCACATGGCATAACTGGGGCCTGCATGCATTCATACACAGCACACATATAGAGATAGAGCTCATCAATGGTGGGTCTGTTAGCTGATAGCTTCTGATAGCTTGAGAGCCTCACATGCTTTTCACATTAATTTTCTTTGGATTGTTTGAGAAAATTGTACTACTGCTGATCTAATGCATGACCTGCTACAAAAAAAATTGTGCAGCTATTGGCTCAAACACAACAATTCTTATTTTTAATTTGAGTTCTGTCTCATTTTCATAACTCAGATGCTCAAAACAGGACTACCAGCAGAATGTATTACTAATAAATATTTGCAATTACTCCTATGCTTTATCTGACCTGAATAGCTTCAAAGGGAATCCTAAGCTTAATTGAGATTTTTAACAGGTACCCACTACATTTTGATGCATGGGGAACACCAAAATGAAGGTATTTATTTGTTATTTTTTCCAAGCAAGAAGATTTGTCAAGAAATTAAGGAAATCCAATAACAAACATCAATGTGTTGTAAATATCTTTATTAGTGTGGCTATTCCTGTAATTAGTTGTAGGGGTATACTTGTAATTTACTAAAGTGAGTAAACCCTACCTCTGTATAAGTATATATATTCCTGAATGAATAAGAGAACCTGATGATTCTCTCTGCCTCCACAAAACCCTAGTACATATATTTTACAACACGTTATCAGCACGAAAAGCTCTGAGATTGTGGATCGCCAAACAAAAAAGGATTATCATTCAATCTGTTCTTCAACCAAGTAGGTTTTCTAGAACAATTTTTTGTATTCATACTTGTTAAACTTTGATAGCATGTAAAAATTTCCATGAGGCATGAACCCTAAATCTATATGATTGATTTAATTGGGATTATATATTTTTGTTCATGTTTTTTGAATTGAATGATTAAAAACTAAGAGGGAAAATTGATTTTCTGGTGATCGGAAATCACCCCGGTGACTAGCAGTCGCCGGCCACCACCACGGGTGGCCAGCAACCGCTGGCTGTCCCTGTAGCAGTCAACCAGTGCAAGCCCAAGTCGCTGCACCTCAGGCCCGCAGCCAGGTTCGACGCCAAGGCCAGGCCCGCAAGCCAGAGAGGAGGCCCTGGCTGCCTTTGCAGCCCAGGCCCGCAGCCATCAGACTGCGTGGGCCCTGGCCCATGCCAAGACTAAGGCTAGGCCTACAGCCCAGCCAGGCTCATAGCCTAGCAGGCCTCCTGGGCCCAATAGGACCGCCACCAAAAGAGCCCAGCACAGGCCAGGCCCAGGCTACAGCCCAGCCAACCACGCCGGCCCAGGTCGGAAGCCCAGGCCTAAATCGCCAGCACCAACCCAGCAGGTGGCATGGGCCCAATAAAGCTATGCAGCCCAGCAGCCCAAGTGGGCTCAAGCTCACACCCAGGCCCGTGGACAAAGCCAGAAGCTCAGGCCCAATTACAAGCAGCCGGCCCAAGCCGGGAGCTTAGACCCAAGTTATGTGGCGAGCCGAGCAGCACGTCCACGTCAGCCTGCCATGTCAGCACTGCACCACGTCAGCGCCCAGCTGTGCGCCACATCAGTGCCGCACTCCACGTCAGCGTCCAGCAGCGCGCCAACATGGCAGCTTCCCCTTTCCTCTGAAACTCTGAAAAAGGGAAAGATTAAATTGTGCACCTCCGGGATTTGAACCTTGGACAGATTGCACATAATCGAGTGCCTCAACCACTGCACTGCTAATGCTTTGGTGATATTATTCACTTTGCCTAATATTTATATACTAAATGGCAGAATCATTTATATGACCAATCTTGTGATATTTTCAATTCTATTTGAATTATATAAATATTTTACCTGTTTAAATTTTCGCATTAGAGTATATGTGTAGAAATTGCAGGTAATTAACGAACCAGTAGTTCATACATAAATATCGAACCTGTATTTTCGATAATGCCATATAAGGAACTTGAAGTTTCCTTCATAAATTCACCATACATGATAAAACCAGTAGATTTTACATGTCTAATCTGAATTCATTTTACCATGTGATAGAACTTGAAGTTCTTATTAGTTGCTTATGGATGTTATTGCCCAAAGCACTAAATATTATTATTTGTTCCTTTCTTGAGAATGTCAAATCTCAACAAGCTTGATTTTGTCGCTTTGGAAGTTTTCGGAAGAAACTTTTTAAAGTGGACTCAAGATGTAAAGCTTCATTTGAGTACCTCGCTGAAGAGGATCCACGAGCTCTTTGGGTCGCTCTGGAAGAGCGGTTTAACCACCTAAGGACCATTTTCATGCCCGAAGCAAGACATGAGTGGCAGACCATCTGTTTCTAGGATTTCAAATCCGTAAATGAGTATAATTTGAAGATCTGTCGAATTTGGTCACTCCTCAAATTTTATGGGGAGGAGCTCACCAAAGCTGACCTATTGGAGAAGATTTTCTCTATCTTCCTTACCTCCTATTTTTTCCTGAAGCAACAATACAAGGAGAGGCATTTTACCAAGTTCTCGAAATTGATCACTACTTTGTTGCTCGTCGAAAAGAACAACAACTGATTATTAAACAATGATCAAGCTTGACCAGCTAGTACGAAAGCAACACCATTGCCTGAAGCAAACGATGTTGCTTATCGAGGTTCAAACCGTGAAACGGGAAACCGGGGTCATGAAAAGGGCTTAATATCTGATCGCCGGAGAAATGGAAGGAAAGGTTCTTAGAAGAACGCTTCATATGATCGAGGTCAACGTGGCCAAGGCTCAAGCAGCCAAGGCCCACATAACCCTAGTTCCCGTAGCTAAAGCCCACATGATGGGAATCACGGTTACTTGAACTTAAGAACTCAAAATGAGAGGAACACTAGTCAGGCCTGTTGCCCCCAGAATCATAATCAAATTGATCTATGTCACCATTGTGGAGGAACTGATCATTGGTCTCGCACCTGTCGTGCATTAGCGCAAGCTATAGAGGAGTATTACGCCAGTCGCGGACCTCGTGAAACCAACTTCGTCGAAGGATCATTTTCTATGAATGCCACACTAGAGATCACTGATTTCCAGACTGCTTCTAGACACTTCGAGGACTAAAAAACTCGAAAACATGGTTATGATCGGCGCTTGTGCCATATTTATTTTATTCTCTGAATAATGATTCATATTCGAATTATTTTGGTGATTTATGTTTTGGATTGTTAGTTTTTGGAAATTTGGTTATGTTCGGATGTTAATTCAATNTGAAGTCATTTATTTTCATACATTGAATTAAGTTTATGAATAGGCATGTTTTGTGGGGAAGTTTGTTGTTAAGTTTATGAATAGGCATGTTTTGTGGGGAAGTTTGTTGTTTGGCTGACAGTGCTACTACGCACACTATACTCCAAGAACGGAAGTATTTTTCAAACTTATTGCCTACTCATACCTCTGTGACAACCATATTAGGCTAATCCAACTTGGTAGAGGGTCATGGCAAAACCTATTTTAAGTTGTCCAATGGTACTGAATTTACCATTCATGAGGCCTTAAATTCTTCATGTTCCAGAAGAACGTTGTTAAGTTTTAAGGAGATTCGAACAAACGGTTATCACGTTGAAACCACTGAGGAAAATGGAGTGGAATATCTTTGCATAACTTTCAATTTGTACGGCCAGAAGCGTATATTGGAAAAATTGAAATGTCTCTCGAGTGGTCTCTATATGACGACCATTAGATTGATTGAGACAAACCATATAGTTAGCCAGACGCTAACCGATTTGAGCAGTTTCTTGCGATGGCATGACCGGTCAGAACACCCAGGTCAAAGTATGATGCGCCATATCCTCAAATCATCACATGGGCATCCCCTTACAATTTTGTGTTTAGTGACACACTATGCCAAGCCTGCTCGTTGGGAAAGTTCAATACTAGACCATCATATGCAAAGGCTAGTAAAGATTTCACCATTTTTCTGCATAGGGCTATTCAATCTCGTCTGTAGCTAGGTTGGTCTGGTTGAGGCCCACTGCTACCCAACCTTACTTTGCGTTACAGTTGGCAACTGGGTACGAACTTGACGTTTCGCACTTACGCGTATTTGGGTGTGCAATTTATGTGCCAATTGTGCCGCCACAAAGTACAAAATTGGGCCCTCAACGAATGATCGATCGGTTATGAATCCCCATTCATTCTACACTTTTTAGAAGCCTTGACAGGCGATCTCTTTCCCGCCAAATTTGCGGATTGTCACTTTGATGAGATAGTCTTCCCGCCGTTAGGGGGAGATAAGAACGTCACCGTTCCTGATGAACGACGTGAATTGACGTGGAATATCCCCACTATATCTCATGTTGATCCCCGAACCGCACAATGTTATAGTGAATTGCGGAGAATTCTAGATCTACAGAGTGTAGCCAGACGCTTTCTCTGATCTAGCTAAAGTGACGAGATCACATATACCTGCTGCAAACGTGCCTGCAAGGATATCTGTCCCCGTAGTACGTGTCGTCCCCGTAGGATGTGTTGTCCCCGTTGGACTTGTCGTCCCTGTAGGACGTGTCGTCCCAGATGGACGAGGTACAGCCATGAAGGCTAACCAGTCATATGTCCCTGCCCAGAAGAGAGGTAGACCACTAGGTTCGAAGGATTCTTATCCCTAGAAGAGGGTAAATGGCACAAATGAATCTTCTTGACATCGCAACCTCAATCGATCCATCTCACGAGATTGTTTCGGATTATGGGTTCGTCCTGGAAGAGACGGTGTTGGGGGACGCTCCAACATTTGAACCCCCTCCCGAAAACAGAGAAATCTCAATAAATTATGCATGCTTATGTGAGATTCAGAATCGAAATGAGATTATCATCGATGATATATATTTGTATTCGCGGTAGCTACCGAAATCATAATTAGCGATGACATCGAACCTTGCTCCGTTGATGAATGTCAACGTCGAGACGACTGGCCAAAATGGAAAGAAGCAATCCTGGTTGAATTATATTCCTTGACAAAGAGAAGAGTGTTTGGGCCTGTCGTCCCTACACCTCCCCATGTTAAACCTGTAGAATTTAAATGGGTATTTGTAAGGAATCGTAATGAGAAAAACGAGATTGTGAGATACAAGGCTCGTCTAGTGGCGCAAGGATTTTCTCAATGCCCTGGGATTGATTACGAGGAGATGTATTCTCTCGTAATGAATGTCATAACATTCACTACCTTATCAGTTTGGTAGTTTTCCGAAAAACTGAATATGCAGCTTATGGATGTGGTCACAATTTATCTCTATGGGGATCCTGATACAAAGATATATATGAAAGTTCCTGAAGGACTTAAGATTCCCGATGCAAATAGTTCCAGACCACGGAACACGCTCTCCATTTGTTTGAGGCGTTCACTTTATGGATTGAAATAATCCGGACGGATGTGGTATAACCGTCTAAGTGAATATTTGATCGGAAAGGGATATTTGAATAATGAACTATGCCCATGCGTGTTTATTAGGAAAACAAGTTTCGGATTTGCTGTTGCGGTTGTTTATGTCGATGACATAGTTTATTAGGAAAACAAGTTCCGGATTTACTGTTGCAATTTTTTATGTCAATGACATAAATTTATTTGGTGCTCCTGAAGAGATCAATGAGCCTGTTAAGCACCTGAAGTCGGAATTCGATGAAAGATCTTGGGAGAACGAATTTCTGTCTCGGCCTGGAGCTCGAGCACTGTGCAGATGAGATTTTGGTCCATCAATCGAAATATATCCAGAAGATGTCAAGGCACTTTAATGAGGATAAAGCGAAGCCTTCATGCACACCCATGATCGTCTGTAGTCTAGGTCTTAAGAAGGATCCGTTTCGTCCCGCAGATTATAACGAAGAGGTATTAGCACCAGAATTTCCATACCTAAGTGCACTAGGCTCATTATTGTACTTGGCTTAATGCACTAGACCGGACATCACATTCGCTGTGAACTTGCTAGCTAGATATAGCTCTGCGCCAACACGCCGCCACTGGAATGGCATAAAAGACATTTTCCGCTACATTAGAAGTATGACGGATATGGGCTTATTCTATCCCTATGTATCTTGGAATGGGTCAAACCCCCTTTTGGCCCTCGGAATGATGCATGCCTTGTTGGATTTTCTGACAGAGGTTATTTATCAGACCTGCACAAGGCACATTCCCAAATTGGTTATGTCTTTACCATTGGGAATACAGCAATATCTTGGAGGTCTACGAATCAGACCCTTGTGGCTACCTCTTCGAATCATGCTGAGATTCTAGCTCTTCACGAGACAGTTCATGAATGTATATGGCTTGAAGCCGTTACCAAGCATGTTCGAAGTACACGTGGGCTGTATTCCACCACTGATGAACTAACCATTATCTCAGAAGATAATGCCGCTTGCATCGAGCAGATGAAGACGAGTTTCATCAAAGGAGACAACACCAAGCATATTGCACCAAAGTTCTTCTTCAACCATCAGCAACAAGAGCATCAGAAGATCGGAGTCAACCAGATCCGATCTCAAGACAATCCTGCAAATCTTCTTCACCAAGTCACTACGAAAGCCCACATTCTTGAAACATGTTTGAGGTATTGGCTTGTGTAGATTGTTTGATTTACATAGTATATAGTCTTCAGGGGGAGTCGATATCAAGGGGAGTATCCTGAGGCATACTCACTTGACCATCGTGTACTCTTTTGTCCTTCGTCCAGGGTTATTTTATCCCACTGGGTTTTGTTACCTGGCAAGGTTTTAATGAGGCACATCTTGGCATGGTCACCCCACTCATATAGCATCCTGAAGATGCCTCGATTCGATATATATGCATTTGCTCATCTTTTCCCTTCGACCACGGGTTTGTCCCACTGGGTTTACCGGGCAAGGTTTTGGTGTAGCAACCCTAAATGCACTCCGCTCCCATTGATATACTATGAGATGACTTCACCTACTTCCGAGGTCCTGATGCGAAAAGTCCACACTCACGCGCGTTGTACTCTTTTCTCCTTCGACCGGGGTTGTATTTGTTCCCACATGATTTTTATTACCTGGCAAGGTTTTGACGAGGCAACTACGTTGTACTCTTTTCTCCTTCGACCAGGGTTGTTTCTGTTCCCACAGGGTTTTTATTACCTGGCAAGGTTTTGACGAGGCAACTTAGAAGCGCATAGCAGAGACAACACTAATGACATGAAATATCCAAGGGGGAGTGTTGTAAATATCTTTATTAGTGTGGCTATTCCTGTAATTAGTTGTAGGGGTATACTTGTAATTTACTAAAGTGAGTAAACCCTACCTCTGTATAAGTATATATATTCCTGAATGAATAAGAGAACCTGGTGATTCTCTCTGCCTCCACAAACCCTAGTCATATATTTTACAACAAGCTCTAATATTATTTATTTAGAGTTCACATCTTTCGACCTCATATTGTACTGATATTGTCTCCAACTTAACTACTTAATTACTTATAAAGTCATCATAGTATAGAGTTTTATCGCATAGGGTCTCGATGCAACTTAAAGGAGATATTCTACTCAACATACTCAATGTTGGACAGTCGTTTTTTCAATGTGTAACAATTATATGTGATCCACAAAATTCCTAACACAAGCTGCACTAAAAGCCATACATAAATAGTAAGGAAAAAAATTGTAATCTGCATGCATTAGAATATACAGCATTCTTAATGGAGTAAAGGAAGCTCCTTACTAATGCACGGAGGATGAAGAGAAATATGTCTGAGAATGCTAATTGCCCTTTATGCTGCCCCACCAATGAAAATTTGCAGCATGACATGATGGAGTGTCCTAGGAGTGCTAGGATATGGACCTTGCTCAAAGTCCATCCCTAGCCATCTCACCTACAAGAGAACTTGAAAGCTAATGTATCTAGACAGTTTGGAGTTGATTGTAATATAAATCTTGCAAATGCCTCTGGTTTCTTGGGATTTGGAGATGTAGAGCTATACTTTTACCCTAACTTTCAGTATCCAATTTCTTTCATTGTTCATTATGCAGCTAAACAGGTTGGCATTAATATATCTGTTACAAAGAAACATATCAGGAGTTTTAGGCTTGGAATTCTCCCTCCTATTAACTGATTAAAACTGATAATGCGCTCAGATTTGGATTCATTAAGTAGTACTTGATTCCTCCCTAGCTGGTTGTCACTCTTGTGTTACTGTTTGTACAGATTGCCCAATTATTTAAGGAAATTTACAGGTACATAGAAACGGTTCCTCAAACTCAAACAGCTCATCTCCTACTCAAAATAATTTTTAATGGAAAAACACCTCCAGATGAGGTAACAACTTCAATAAACATTATTTCTTGTAGCATTAATAGAATCAAACAAAATAACATATCAACTTGATTACATTAATAAGTAACCAAAAAATTATTATTATCTTGAATCAACAGAACCAAACAATATAGCAGACAACACGATTGCAGCACTCATAAATGAAATGTAACCATTTTATAAACTACTAGTATGCACACTTCAAATGAATTGTCAGTCCAACTTGGAGTCTAAAAATTTGACTGGAAATTGTAGACTGTGTTCTTATCCACTTGGAAAGCCTTTGCAAGAATATCAGCAGAGATGGCCGGCTTTGATCCAAATACAGCATTGGCAATGGTAATAACACCTGGGTTTTGGCTGCTGAGAGCTGCAATGGCAACTGCATTACCATGTCCAACATTGTGCTGAAAATGCACAAGACCTACTGGGAACACAAACACATCACCCTTCTGAAGCACCTTTGAGATGAGACGGTTTTCAGGGTTGGAGGTGACAAAACCCACTTGGAGGCTGCCTTCGAGGACTGTCAAGATTTCAGTAGCACGCGGATGAGTGTGTGGTGGATTGAGACCCCATGGAGCATAATCGATACGTGCAAGGGAGATACCAAGAGTGTTAAGTCCTGGAATTTGGGCAACATTAACAGGGGTCACGCGTGAACCAGCTGGGTTTGATGTGTTGCCAGCTAAATGAAGCCCACTGAAGAAGAAGTCATTGGCTTCAACAAGCTTGGGGTCCTTGCAGACAAGACCATTCACTGCTACTGAAATCATGAGAAAATACACATTAATTAAAAACATATTGTTGAGAGATATCCCACATTGAAGATTTGAGGGCCTTGCTAGTGGTTTATAAGGGTTTGTGCTACTCCTCCCATTGCCAATTGGTTTTGGGATGGATGCCTAGATTTCTTCATGGTATCAGAGCAGGTTATACACGTGATGCGCCTAAACGGCCACACGTGCTCCCACGTCACCCAATATAAATTGTCCACGTGTTAGGCTTGAAATGATGCCACACGTGCTCCCACGTCACCCAATATAAATTGTCCACGTGTTAGGCTTGAAATGATGCCACACGTGCGGGGGCGTGTTGAGAGATATCCCACATTGAAGATGTGAGGGCCTTGCTAGTGGTTTATAAGGGTTTGGGCTACTCCTCCCATTGCCAATTGGTTTTGGGATGGATGCCTAGATTTCTTCACATATATTATTTATTAGGCTCTAGATGATTGATATTATTTATTCCTATTTGATCACATATGAATATGAATATGATTCAAGGTACGTACCTGAGCTTTTTGAGTCTGCCACACAGAAATCCTGAAGAGAACTTGGGTCAGATGCCAAGGCAATGGAACAAGTTATGGCAAGGAATGCTAACAACAGAAGCTTAGAGGCCATTGGAAATTTTAATTTTCTTAAACTTTGTAAGGGAAGAATAAACTTGAACTGTGGATTGAGACCACCATATGTCACTGTTTTATAGAGAGATCGAGGGGAGGGAGCTGGTATGTGTATACATGTTTTCCCATGCACTGAAATGGTCTGGTCTTTGTTACCGTGTATGACAATTTGTTCCCTGAAAGTGTCATAACTTGCCTCACTTTTGTTCTGACGTGCCGGCATTGCTGCCCGCATTGAAAATTTGAAATATATGGTTCCTTTCTGGAATGATAAGAATTAGCCAGGTCAAACTTAATGAAGGAAGACGATATTTTCTTACTCATAAATTTATAGTTTTCATTTTGGCCTATTCTTAAGATCATATAAGGTTCAGGAGACTTGTTCGGCTGCAAAAGTAATTAAGGATTAATAGTACTTCATGTTAAATTAATATGGAATTGAGACCTTTTTTTTATTCACAATTACTTTCATATATAAATGATACATGGAAAAATACAAAGGAGAAAATTAATATAATGAAAAATATAATAGGTACTGAGTGTGCACGCTGCAACGCAGGCCACACATTAGGAAGGAAAAAATGTAATTAATTTCAATGTATTTAAATATACAGCATGCCTTGATGGATTGTGTCTCTTGTCAAGGGAAGCTGCTTACTAATGCATAGAGGATGAATCCGAGAATGCTAATCTCCTCCTAGTATGAAATGTACAACTTTTTTTGTCTTCACCTTCAGTATTAAAATGAACCTTCGACCTGTTTTGATTATTAAATATGCAGCTGAATGGATTAGAGCTAATATTGTTGGGGCCCACGAAAGCCTACCATGTTTGCTTCCACCTCGAATTTTCTGATATATTGCACTTGTTGGGCCCACGTCTTTTGAATACTCACCCTATGCCAATATTGTCCTATTTTTTGGTATCGGTCATGCCAGTTACTACTGCCCAATCTGTCATCTTAATCTACTGTTAGACTCAATTTACGAGATCAGACTCTTATTTTATTGTAAGCGTTTAGCTTGTCGGCCTTATTGTTGTAGGACTTTTTGCTATAACTTTGTATTTTCTATTATGTTAATGCAATGTTATTGCTTTTATAAAAAAAATGTACCTACCTGATATAGAGTTATAGACAGTCATTGCATTAGGAGAATTGTATTTGATTCACGCAATTTCTAACACACGCCGCAATGCAAGCCATGAATATAAATGGTAAGGAAGAAAATGTAATCTGCCATCTGCATTAAAATATACAGCATGTCTTTGATGGAGTAGTTGTCCTGTCTAGGGAAGCTGATTTTTATGCACAGAGGATGAAGAGAGATATGCCTGCAAAATGCCAATTGCCCTTTATGATGCTCCACCTATGAAAATATACAGCAACTCTTCATGGCGTGTCCTAAGAGTGCCAGTATATGGACCTTGCTCAAAGTCCTTAATCTTTAGCCATCTCAACTATTCTGCAGATGTTGGTTTCCAAGGTTGGCTACAAAGAACCTGAAAGCTACTGTATCTAGACAGTGTAAAGTTGATTGGTATATAATTTTTGCAACTGACTGCTGGTTTCTTTTTTAATTATTAATTATGAAGTTGAATGCGCTGGAGCTGATATGTATGTTGCAAAGGAACATATTCTATTAACTGCTTAAAACTTATAGTGTGCTCGGATAAATTCTCTTTTAGTTGAAATAGATTCCTCATTCATCCCTAGCTGGCTGTCACTCTTGGGTTACTGCTTGTGCAGATTGCATGTATAATTCTTAAAGGATACTAACACACCATTCTTTTTTATGATGGAAAATGTAAAGGCACATATATAGAAACCAGTTCCCAAACTCAAAGAACTACTGTCTCGTACTCAAAATTACTTTTAATGGAAAGATATCCAGATGTGGTAAAATTTCAGTAAATATTATTTCTTGTAGCAATAGAATCAAACAAAATAAGACATTAACTAGAGTACATTCATAATAAGTAAGCAGAAACAAATTATCTTCTTGAATAAACAGAATCAAACAAAACAGCAGACCAACATGATTGCACTGATAAATGAACAAGTAACAATTTTCTACACACTTCAACTGAATTGTAGGTCCAACTTGGAGTCTAAAACTTTGACTGGAAATTGTAGATGGTATTCTTATCCACTTGGAAAGCCTTTGCAAGAACATCAGCAGAGATGGCAGGCTTTGATCCAAATACAGCATTGGCAACGGTATTAACACTTGGGTTTTGGCTGCTGAGAGCTGAAATGGCAACTGCATTACCAGTTCCAACATTGTGCTGGAAATGCACAAGACCTACTGGGAACACAAACACATCACCCTTCTGAAGCACCTTGGTGATGAGACGATTTTCGGGGTTGGAGGTGACAAAACCCACTTGGAGGCTACCTTCCAGGACCGTAAAGATTTCGGTAGCGCGAGGATGAGTGTGTGGCGGATTGAGACCCCATGGCACGTAATCAACGCGAGCAAGGGAGATACCAAGAGTATTAAGTCCCGCAATTTGGGCTACATTAAGAAGGGTTACTTTTGAACCAACTGGGTTTGATGTGTTGCCTGCTAAGTGAAGCCCACTGAAGAAGAAGTCATTGGCTTCAACAAGCTTGGGGTCCTTGCACACATGACCATTCACTCCTACTGAAATCATAAGCAAAAAAATACATCAGAAAAATTTACAATTACCACTAGGCTCTAGCTGATTAATATTATACATTTCTTTTTGGGAAATACAATCACATATGAATATGAATATGATTCTGGGTACCTGAGCTTTTTAAGTCTGCCACACAGAAGTCCTGAAGAGAACTTGGGTCAGATGCCAAAGCGATGGAACAAGTTATGGCAAGAAATGCCAACAACAGAAGCTGAGAAGCCATTGGAAATTAGTTCTATCTAGATTATGACACTATCAATTCAATGCAGTAAACAGAGAGATTGATATGGACCAGGTTTGCTTGGAATTTTGTAAACAAGGATAAACCTTGAAGGAATTGTGGTTTTGGACCACTACATGTTGCTGCTTTTATAGAGAGAAAGAGAAAGGGAGTTGTACCAACTCTAGTTGTTGTGTATTGTCCTATAAATGCATGCTCTGAAAAAGTCTAGTCCTGTCTTTAACCGTGTATGACAATTTGTTTGCTGATAGCTTGTCATCATCTGCCTCACCTTTATTTCAGGAGCCGGTAGTGAAATAGTTTATTTCCATCTTTATAAGATGAGAATAGCAAGCCAGGTCAAATTGAGCCATACTACTCACAAATTCAAGGTTGGATTGAAGAGTTTTATAAAACTCTAAGAACCTCTTTCCCTGCATTTTCTATAATGAATTGATTTACGTACATAGGTGGCTTCTATAGCCATATAAATTATTTGCTCAAAATCGAAGAACTAAATTGTAATTATACACCTAAGAGGCTAAGATGTTAAATATTCAATAGTACAGCTTAAAATAATAAAGAGTTAATTATATAAATAGTCCACTTATTATTTACTAAGTTTCATTTTGGTATACAAATTTTTTTTTAGTGCCATATTGGTCTATGAATTATCTAAAAGTTCCATTTTGGTCCAAATCAGGTAAAATTAGACAATTTTGCCCCTTAATTTTGTACCAATGAGTTAACTTTGAGGGATAAAATTGTCCATTTTAAATCAAAATGGAACAAATCAACAATTACTAGACTAATATAGAACTTAAAAAAATTTGTGTACCAAAATAAGACATAGTAAATAATAAGTGGATTATTTTTTGTGATTTCCTCACTAATAAACCTGTCAAAAAGAAGACGACAAAATTAAAAGAAAAAGTACACACAAAACTTCCCCTAAAACCATCAGACCATAAGATAATCTTATCCTATCAAGTATGGTTAATTATGACCCAATCATGCTTTTTTTGTTTGGACCCAATCAGTCATGCTTTTGGTATATGCAACTCCATATTTAAATAGATTATTGGAGACAATTTATATCTATATTGGAAGTTTCTTTTTGTTTGAAAGCAGTTGGTTTGCCTAGTTTGACAATGTCTGGACTAAATGTGGACTCGTTCAATTACTTGATGTAATCTGCAAAGAAAATTAGACACAAAAGTCTATATTTTGATATCACATCTCTATCCTTAAATATGAGATGTGATTGCCGGCTATTTTGAATATTTAATGATATTTTGGAAGCACGTACTTAATTAAGTCATGCAGATAAACTTGTGAACATACTACATCAAACATATCAGAAAGTTCTCTCTATCAAAATACAGGCATCCAAAATCCAATCAAGTATAAAGCATGCCTTAATTTCAAAATCTTCCAATTTATGAGCTACAACATTATTGCACCGAGGACTACATTCAGGGTCGGATCTGAGGATAGCAGAGTGAGGCAACCGCCTCAAGCTCAAATATTTAGCACTCCAAATTATTTATTATAGAGAGAAAATCAAGTGAATGTACATGGAGGGTTAAGGAATCAACTTTTATGGTTTGGTTAGGGTCCCTAAAAACTCCGCTCCGACCTCTAACTATATTGACAGCAGTAAACACAAAACAAAGTAGCCCATCAAAATTTGCTGAAAACCCAACACTCTGGTCAATTTTTATCCCTCATACAAGGCTAGCTATTAACAAAACTACAGCTGCTGTGTAGTAACACCAAGAATAGGTTCGGACATGGCATTTGCAGCCAAGCCATTGAAAAATATTTCTCTAACCATTGCATATTATGATTCAACTCATATGACTATATGAATGCCTGTAATGAAGCTTCAATTTAATCCATGGGATCGATATATGATGATCGAAGTCATGAATCCATCAACATGTCCATGCATACATATTAATTCAAGGAACCAGCCTTATATTGGTAATGAGAATGAACAATGATAGTGAAGTTCACCATAGATGGCAAATCTGTCATCATTTGCATGGAAATTTAAAATTGACGGACTACCCCTTTTTCCACTGCCCAACTGATTGGTAAAGTATTAGGCTATAATTAAAGAATTCATTGAAAATAGTTTGCCAAACTCAAAGCACTCCAGATTTGGAAGCAACTCCCATAACTATTAATCTTGGAACAATAGAATCAAACAAAATAACAGAGATCAACTTTATTACATTACTATGTGATCAGAAATAATTAATCCTTGAAGTAACAGTATCAAACACAATAGCAGACCAACATAATTTCACTAATAAATGAATATTCCTAACAGTTTTATACCCACTTTAGACACACTTTAAATGAATCACGTCACTCCCTTTTGAACTTGGAGTCTAAAACTTTGACTGGAAATTGTAGATTGTGTTCTTGTCCACTTGGAAAGCCTTTGCAAGAACATCAGCAGAGATAGCAGGTTTTGATCCAAATACAGCATTGTCAATGGTAATAACACCTGGGTTTTGGCTGCTGAGAGCTGCAATGGCAACTGCATTACCAGTTCCAACATTGTGTTGGAAATGCACAAGTCCTACTGGGAACACAAACACATCACCCTTCTGAAGCACCTTTGAGATGAGACGGTTTTCGGGGTTGGAGGTGACAATACCCACTTGCAGGCTGCCTTCCAGGACTGTCAGGATTTCGGTAGCACGAGGATGTGTGTGTGGAGGATTAATACCCCATGGAGCATAATCGATACGCACAAGGGAGATACCAAGAGTGTTAAGTCCTGCAATTTGGGCTACATTAACAGGGGTCACTCGTGAACCAGCTGGGTTTGATGTGTTTCCTGGTAAGTGAAGCCCACTGAAGAAGAAGTCATTGGCTTCAACAAGCTTGGGGTCCTTGCAGAGAAGACCATTCACTGGTACTGAAATAATTAGCAAAAAAATACATTAGAAACATATACAATTACCACAAGGCTCTAGCTGATTGATATTGTGTATTTCCTTTTGGGAAAATCAATCACATATGAATATGAATACGATTCTGGGTACCTGAGATTTTTGGGTCTGCAACGCAGAAATCCTGAAGAGAACTTGGGTCAGATGCCAGAGCAATGGAACAAGTTAATGGCAAGGAGTGCTAGCAATAGAAAGTGAGAGGCCATTGGAGATTAATTCTCTCTGGATTGTCAGTCACACTATCAAGGCAGTAAACACTAAACCGAGAGATGAAGCAAGTTAAGGAATAAGGAGTAAGGAATGATAAACTTGACCTGTGAATAAAGACCACCATATGTCGTTGCTTTTATAGAGGGAGCTCGTACCTGTACCGTACATGTTGTCTTATGCACTGAAAAAGTATAGTCCTGTAACCGTGTATGACAATTTGTTCACTCAAAGCTTGTCGTCTATTTCCTCACCTTCTTTCCAGACGCCGGCAATTGAAATGATTCCTTTCTGAATATGAATCATGATAAGAAATTGAGAATAGCCAGGTCAAAGACTCAAAAGTTAATGGAGGCTATAAATTTATAGCGGCCATTTGGCCTTTTCTTAAGATTAGGCTCAGGAGATTTGTTCAGCTTGACTTGATAATTACCCACTACTTCATTTGAATTGTAAAAATCAAGTCTTCAGACCTTTCTTCTTATTTACAATTTTACCTTCACACATTTAAAATCTGCAAATTTAACTAATTCATAAAAGGCGAAAGAAAATTATGGGTTTCAGGCAGGTTCGGCACCTTTCTTTATTTTGGACTGAATTTTTAGGCACTTTTGATTAATGTTCCGCATAACATGAAATTAAACGTAACAATGTGACTTCATCAAAACAATTGTTGTGTACAAAGTTTTGCAATGATCACTATTACAATAACCATATGGTACAAGACAGACAAATCCATGACTGAAAAGAATGAGCTTCACATACTGTGCCCTACTGGGTACTACAGATGGGCATTTAAATAAAATACAAAAGGGTGTCAACTAAACCCATCTCTTATGCCAGGATCCCCACAATCCATACACCATGTCAAATCTAAATTGACTGTCCAACAACGTACAATCACTCATTCAAAGTAAGCCAACAACATACCACTTATACACAAACTGAAAATCTACGAAGACACATCAAGCACCAACCTCCTCTTCCTCCTCCCCCTCCTCCTCCTCATACTCCTCATCAGCAGTTGCATCCTGGTATTGCTGGTACTCAGCCACCAGATCATTCATGTTACTCTCAGCCTCGGTAAACTCCATCTCATCCATTCCCTCGCCAGTGTACCAATGCAAGAAAGCCTTGCGCCTAAACATAGCTGTGAACTGCTCACTAACCCTCCTAAACATTTCCTGAATAGAAGTTGAATTCCCAATAAAAGTGGAAGCCATCTTGAGACCCTTCGGTGGGATGTCACACACACTGGACTTAACATTATTGGGAATCCACTCAACAAAGTATGATGAGTTCTTGTTCTGGACATTAATCATTTGTTCATCAACTTCTTTGGTGCTCATCTTACCACGGAACATGGCAGAAGCAGTAAGGTAACGTCCATGGCGTGGGTCAGCAGCGCACATCATGTTTTTGGCATCCCACATCTGCTGCGTCAACTCGGGCACAGTCAGAGCACGGTACTGCTGTGATCCTCTAGAAGTTAGGGGCGCAAACCCAACCATAAAGAAGTGCAGACGTGGGAAAGGGATAAGGTTAACTGCAAGCTTCCGAAGGTCAGAGTTCAGCTGTCCAGGGAACCGAAGACAACATGTGACTCCACTCATGGTAGCAGAGATGAGGTGGTTAAGGTCACCAACTGCAATGACAGTGTATAGAATTATGTCGGAAGGATCACATAACAAGAAACAAACCATTTGCTTGCATGCTCAGTAAAGAAGACATAGTAAACCATTTTCAAATACTCACAAAGCCACCCATCCATGGTTACAACTTACAACACCTATTGAGAAATTATATCATTTCTTTATAAGATACCAATTTCAAAGGTAAACTAGTTTATCATATTCTTTACTTAAAAAAATTAAAACATAAAAGTAACACCATTTAATAACTCTAACTACTATAGATTAAGATTCAGCCTTACAAGTAGGGGTTGAGAGCTTTAGAGTACGAAAGCAGATGTCATACAGAGCCTCGTTGTCCAAAACCATACATTCATCAGCATTTTCAACAAGCTGATGTACGGAAAGGGTGGCATTGTACGGCTCAACAACTGTGTCAGACACCTTCGGAGAAGGGAAGACGGAAAATGTCAACATCATCCGATCTGGGTACTCCTCCCTGATCTTGGAAATAAGAAGAGTTCCCATGCCAGACCCAGTGCCACCACCCAAAGAATGACAAACTTGGAATCCTGTACGGAACAAATGGCAAGATAAAAAAGCTGAACTATAGCATCAATCAGCCATTCAAATCCTAATCCCAAAAGCAACACAATTTGATCAGAATAATTAATCATTTTAATTGCAGCGGTCCATAGCTCATGGTCATTTTATTTATAACAAAGAGCAAAAATGAAAAACCAAAACACTATCACTGGCACTACATCATATTCAAACACGTTCACAAATAAAACCTAAAATTAACAAACCCAATAAGATTGAAACCAAAAGCACGACCAAATCCCAAAAACGAAACAAACCCACAAAGCATTTTCATTCCCACGTTTTGCTTTATCCATACCCTGTAAGCAGTCGCAGTTCTCGGCCTCTTTGCGCACCACATCGAGCACAGAGTCAATGAGCTCCGCACCCTCCGTGTAGTGTCCCTTAGCCCAGTTGTTTCCAGCCCCAGACTGCCCGAAAATGAAGTTATCGGGCCTAAATATCTGCCCAAACGGGCCGGATCGGACCGAGTCCATGGTCCCGGGCTCCAGATCCATCAGCACGGCGCGTGGAACGTACCTTCCGCCACTGGCCTCGTTGTAGTAGACATTGATGCGCTCGAGCTGGAGATCGGAGTCCCCACAGTACTTTCCCGTGCCGTCTATGCCGTGCTCGTCGCAGATCACTTCCCAGAACTTGGCCCCGATCTGGTTCCCGCATTGGCCGCCCTGGATGTGAAGGATTTCTCTCATTTCCGTGCGTTTGAGTCTGTTTGGTTACCGGGAAAATTTGGAGGGAAAAAGATGAGACGGGTTTTGCCGCGTATGGGTGGGAGAGGAAGGGGTTCTTGGGACTTGGGATTTGGGGGTTTGAGGTGAGAGAGTGTCTTGCGGGCGTTTTTTAAGGGTGGGTGGGTTGGAGATATGGAGTTTCTGTAGGGATATTTTGGGAAATTAAAGGTGCAGCATTATTGGTATTTATGGATTTGAATTTCTAATTTTGGGTGCATTCTTGCTATGAACTTCGGCAGTCAAGAATTTATTACACATATAAGTCAACTAAGGAAATAAACTACAATGTATGAAAGTGCTATTATAAGTCCCACCTGAAATCAAGTGATTACATCATCATTCATCATAAAGGAAAAAGAAAATTTATACCATGAAAGAAACATCATTCTTTTTTTATTTTTTTGGCCAATGAAACATCATTCATATAGTCTCAAGTATCACATCCTCTTTCTAATCTGATTGATGCTTATTCTTGATGAAAAAACCCAACATTTTTAAAAAAAGAGACCTAGTTATCAAAGTGTATGCTCAAGCATATATTCCAAATAAAGAGCTTCTTTAAAAAAATCTAACCCACACCCTTCCCACAATATAAATTATAATGCAAAGAGGTGTGGGTACCTTTCAAGTTCTCCTTATAACTTCCTCATAGATCTAACCACAGTGATACGAACACAAATGGGTGGCCCTCAATGGAGTTCCCATTTAGTTGCTTTAATTCTTGAATTCATGGATACCATATATTGTATAGTGGATGAAAGGGTCAAATCAATCTTCTTCATAACCCATTAGTTGGGGAGCCCAACTTCATTTCATTTACACAACATCATGAGGAAGTAGAACCAAAACTAGTAACTTGCCTAATATGATTGTAATTGAAGAGTACAATATGAAATCGACACCCCATCTTTTAAGCCTTATTATTATTATTTTTTATTTCTAAATTTTCTTTCTTCATTTACTTATTTCCAACATAAATTACAGTATCTTGTTCATATTTGAGCATTTTTTATAACTTTCACAAACCATACCTTATTATCATTTATCACCGAGATGACAATATTTTGCTTATATTTGAGCAATTTTTGGTTTGGGAAGAACTTTTTGTTTGGTGATTTTTAGGGGTGCACAAATATTCCGAAAATCCGCTTACCGATCCAATCCGATCCGCAAGGATAACCGATCCGTGTGCACCCCTAGTGATTTTTATTGTGGGTCAGGATGAGTTTAATTATGTCCCAAGACGTGACATAAGCCTGTGACCCAAGCCTGGAATGTTATTTACTGGGCTTGGACCCAAAATTAAACGAGCACTAACTAAGCTTGAGCTTGGGCTAATGGGCTATAACTCCATGTTTTGGTGTTGGCATGAATGCAAATGTACGGACAGAATGATTAAAGAGAAATGACCTTTTTGACTTTTTGTCATAAATTTCAATCAAGATAGTCAGTGGTTGTCAACAGTCAAATGGCAAGCACTGAAGCAACCCTTTCCACCCTCTACATGAAATTTAGCTCCTCCTCCACTTGTATTAAATTTAGCATTCAAGCACTTATATAATTTTTTCCTAAAATGTTTTGAAAAATCATAAATTTTTTAAAAATATATATAGAATAGAACTACATATGGGTTGGGTGGCCGCAGCCACCTCAGACCCACATGTAAATAGATTTCTAACTTATAAATTTTGATAAATTTATTTTCTAATATTTAGATATAAATAATTTACTAAAATATGTGGATCTGTTTATATATTTGTACTGTAAACAAACGCTAGAGAAGAATACAAACTGATTGATTCTAGATTTAAATGATGTCGAGTAGTATTTTCAAATTTCAACCTTGCTTTCATTTGCACGCGTTCATGATTCAGCTTTGTATTCCTGTTTGAGGCCATGGGAAAAGCTTTGAATTTGTGTTTAAACTTTGTAGTGAAAGACAGAAAATGGGTGTAACAGCTTTAATCAAATCACAAAGCATACATGAATATGAATACATAAAAACCCAAAAAGGCAGTCAAACTCCATCATTTCACGTGTTCTCATTTTAACGCATGCTTTCTATAATCTTTTTTTTTTTTTTGGCCACATGCTTTCTATAATCTAAATCCATATTTTTGTGGCTTTTTTATATTTTGAATTAATATTAATACACCAAGAGAGAAAAAAAGATAGATTACAATGCATGGGGCCTCCTCTTTTAACTCCCTGTAGCTCTACACGTTTCACATAAGTTCAATGAAAAAGGTGAATGTCAATAAAAAATTGCTTAATTTTTTATTTATATGGAATAAAAAGATTGTAAAAGCCAAGCATTGTTGTTTGATAGTGAATTAGTGATATTCTACGTGCTTAGTTCTAACTTCAACATGTATCATTTATTTTGCTATTCCTCACTTTATTAGCCTCAGATTTTTTCCTTCATCTATCTTTTCTATTAAGCATCAGCTGTCATTGGATTCTAAATTTTCAAATCACATCATGGTGATTGGGTCCCACCCAACCCAATAATGGTAACGAGTGGTTTTTTCTTTCAGTGTGTGGTGAGTGGGGGGACAGATAACACACGAATTAAAAGCCTGAAGGCTCATAATAAAATTTGAAGTTGATTGATGAAATTTGTCCCTACACGTGGCATTTTCATATGATGTGCTGTAATGTATATATATATTTTTTAAATTACAAAACATCCCAACTCTTATCTAAATATTATAAACAACCCATTAAAATATCACTATATTAGAATTGCGTATGGGACAAGGGTTAGGTAAAGCTCACTCTTGGATAGCAACTTGAAAATTATCCATCCATATTTTTAATTAATTTGTTTGCCCAATAAGCTTAAAAAGACCATTCAAACAAAACAATAATAATAAAACACCCAAAGTTTCCAAAACATAATTAAAAATCAGCCAAAAAGTTCAAATGGAGGGAGCACTTGCACTTGTTAGCCATGTGGCTTGTGAAGATTGCCAAAGCTATTTAAAAATCATCTCAAGATTTGATGACAACATGCATGCCCTCCAAATGCTCTCATGGGACAATTGATTAGGTTTAAAAATATGCATTGATTGTGTTTTTCTTCAACTATTTTATTTTCTAAGACTTTTGTATGAGTATGAAGATCAATTCTAATGTTTCAAGAGTCGTATGTAAAATTCTAAAATAAATCTCTTTATGAACACATAAATAAGAAATTCGGTAAGTAATTATATATTTGTTAAGTGAATGGGGATTACCTACATAAATCTTATATAAAGAAAACAAATATTAAGATTGTAATATGTGAAAAGTTGTAACACATTAAAATATTTAAGGCTTAACCATAAATTTATTAGAATTGAGATATCATTTTATTTCGTATAAAAATATCAAAATAGATGTCCAATAAGTGAAAATTATAAACAAAAGTTACTTTTTATGTGTGAGAACTTTCAATATCTACAAAGTAGTACTAGTAAGGGTTTATAACTTAGAGTCTTGTACTAGAATTCACAAAATCAAAATAATGTTGGTTTTTTCTTTCACCAACTTATTAATATTTTCATCGCTAATTAAAGAAGTAAATTAAAGTTGACTTAGTCGATGAGAATAAAAGTTCATCCCTACAGACTCGGATTCAAACTCTTCACTCCCCTCCCCTCCTCTATAATAAAAAGAAAATTAAGATACCAAACTATTTCCACTTTAGAGAAAATTAAGTAAGTTTTGCTTCTACCTTCACATTTATTGCCGACAAACTTGAACAAATATTAAGTAAAAGCTTTCAGACAACTCAAAAAGCGCACTTTTAGGAGGATATATACATGAGAGATTTTAGGATAAAGATACATCACAACCTAGTTTTAAAACAAAAAGTTATTGTGCACAAATTTTAGTTTTTAGTTGTGGACTTTTATTTTGTTCTCCGTTTTCCAAATTTTGTTTTTTTTTTAAAAGAAAACAGAAAGGTGCTGAATCACTAATAACTTGGCAGTTTCAGACAAAAAAAAAACTTGGCAGTTTTGAACCTATCCATTTTTCACACCCTCTATAAAAACAAAACTTTCCAAACACAGAAGGAACGGAAAATGAGAGAACATAAAAGGAATTTCAACTCTCTGTCTCTTCCTGGAAAACGCCATCGTTCAAAGTTCAAATTCCAACCTTCAACCACCCCGAGCTAAAACACGCCTTACCCATAATTGCCTCTCACTTTCACAAAAAATTTCTGTGCATTTTTTTAATAGATCTAACATTGTAGACGACGACTGGCCTTGACTGCTATAAAACCGTGTCAAATTAATTCTCACATCCAAGAAATTGAGTCACCTCTGCAAAACCAAATTCCCTGCTCTGTTTTTTCTTCTACAATTTTCACTGACCATGCCGCTTCCGTGGAAGAAGAACGGCCGAATTTCCCAAATCGTTGCCGATTTCCAAACGCCGAAACGGGGCGGTTCCCTCGTCGTCCAGACTGGCTTTCCCACCTCGCTCATCGACCTCTTCGTGAAAAACCGGGATCGCTTGAGAAAACCGTCGAAGAAGCACAAGAAGAACAAGAACAAGAACGGGTCGGATGACCGGATGACCGATCCGATCAGCACAACTTCTGATATGGGTTCGAGCCACTCGACAATTTCTGTGAGACCCAGTTCGCCCAAGGTCGAGAATTTGATCCCCAAAGAAGGTGATCGTGGCGTTGAAGAGAGTGGGTTTCGGTTATCGGCTGACATGGATGAAACCCATGTCGAGAATCGTGTTGTTGCCTCTGAGAAATGTTTGGGCGGAGGGGATTGGAGTGTGGTTTTGTTGTCGGTGTTGAAGGTGTTTGCGGTGGTGGTTTTGGCTTTGAGTACCAAGAGGCTCGCTGTTGGGATCACATTGTCTGCGTTTTTGCTCATGTTTCTCGAATTCGTGGGTAAGCATTTGGTTTGTCGCTTGAAACCGTGTTCGAAACCGAAAGCGGCTTTGCAAAGTGTAGCTCAAAGGGTGTCTGCCTCTCCATTGGTTTTGAAAGGTGTTGATGAGAGTGAGGATAAGAAGGGGGGGATTGTACAAAAAAAGACTGAGGCTGTTCTGTTTGAATTGCTTGATATAGAGATTGAATCAGACTCTTCTAATGAAGAGCCTAACAATAATATCGGAAGAGATTGTATCGATAGCACTGCTAGTCAAGTAACTTTGCTTGAGTTTCTTAGTGCGGATGATAAGAAGTGGAAGGTGGTGGGGGATGGTGAAGATGGAGATGAATCAAAAGGCGGTAATCTTAAGTTTAGCAAAAGCGCTAAGATTACAGCAAAACTTGTGAAGAAATTTGTGTCTAAGAAGTTGCGTAGAAAGAGTAAGAAACATGTGCCGGAGCCTTTCAGTGATGTTTCTAGTTACACCGGAGATGATGAAGCAGAGGGGTCTGAAGAACAACAAGACCAAAAATATGCGATACCAGAGGAACAAAAAGACCGAAAAGATTCGATACAAGAGGAACAAGAAAGCGAAAACATGACATTGTTGTCACTAAATGCCGAAGAGAAGTGTGAAAAACAAGGAGTAGATGGAGTTTCTGATCATGGCCGTGAAACATCATTGATTGTTGAAAAGAAGGAAGGAGGAAGACAAGGGAATTTTGGGTATCTGATTCTGTTTCTAGTAGTGCTGACTGGACTTTTCGGAGGTCGGATTGTGGCCCTGGTGCTTACAATCCCTTGCTGTTTTATGTTGGAACTCCTAGAAGATTGATGAACATGCCCAATTGCCCATGATAAGGTGTTCTGTACCAATCTCAAGTTAGACTCTGGGGGTTGTTATAGTGATGTCTTGTTTTGCTTCTCATCAGCCTCAAATTGTAGTGTGAATGTGAAAGCTCAGTGTGGTAGAAATTCCAACTTTTCCCGTTGGAAACCCAACTTGAGGTGTTGTACTCTAAAACTAGTAAACTGTAAATTGTTACAGATACAAATCATAGCATATGGTTATTGTTTTCTAGTATTGATTTTGTTTATTGTGATTGCCAAATCACTTTTTCATTGTATCTGTTGTTCTGTTGTAGACTGGGTGTATGCTAAACCCACTCGCTTATACCAAAATTATTGAGCAACTTTGTTACTTGTTTTTCTTATAATTTCTGAGACCTTGTTTCAGAGAATTCTGAATTGAAATCTTCTAATAGGTAAGGGTTGAGGTGGTATAAGCTTCTAATTATTTCTTCTTTTAGAAATTTAGAAGTTGGGTTGATGTGAAAAAGAATGACGATGCTAGAGATGGGGGCGTCGGGAGAAAAATCTGCAATTAAAGTTGATCATCTAGTCAACTTTGATTTCGGGATGTTGTCCATGGATTCACCTATCAGGACTCATTACTTCTAATGCTTTTAACCATGTATCGACTTTGTATTCTAATTTCTGCATTGCTATTTGGAATTTTCCCTTTATGCTTTATGTCCAGTCACCTGTAATATCATTGCTTAAAAAATGAAAAAGATTTGAACAGGGAACTAGCATCTGGAAGATACTCATGGACCTCTGCTCCACCTTCTTTAATTTAGTACCATTTGATGCAGTCCTTCGTTCCGTTCTTTAGAGATTTTGACTTGATTGTTCACTTACCATATTGTCACAAAATTCCTTTATTTTTATAACACTACATTGGCGACTGATTTCTGGATTCCGGGCTCTTTGCTCTAATTGATTCTTGATGATTTTTCTTGTCTCTGCAACTTTCAGTTTACTGGCTTTTTTTCTTTCTTCTTTTACCACCCACTTCCCATCATCAGTCTTTTCATAGGCAACAATGAAGTCTTTTGCCTGATATGAGAACCCTGCTGATCAACTAGACAGCAGAAGTATATTGTTAACTTGCCCTGAATGGCAGTATACTGTTAACAAAAAAAAGTAGTTGATTTGTAGATTATTTGAAATTGTTTCTGCAAATTAAGCTCTTATTTGAAATCTCAGTTTGGTTCAATGAAGTCAATTATAGTGGAACTCATACCTGCTCTATATCTATCGTAATTCCTAAGCAGTAATCCATTGTTTCACTAGTTCTACTACTATACTATATATCAATCAAAAACAGATGAAGGAATCGATATCTTCTACGAGTGGCACATAGAAATGAATCAAGATTGAGACATAAATGACATTGAGGACTACTTTTTCAGAGAATTACAAACAAAAGCATTCCATTTTCATGGAGATTCTCTACAAACCAACTAGATACAAATAATCATCTGATTTCCATGGAGATTTTAACACTCACTTCTACAAATCTAACTCACAAGATGCAAATCACAAGCATCAACGGGAGGGGTGATATGAATCAGAAACTCTTTCCCATGGAAATCATCTAAAATTGTGCCTGAAGATGACTAATTACGGATTTGTCCACCTGGAAAGCCTTGACCAGAACATCGTCAGAAATTGATGGATTGGCTCCAAACACAGCATTAGAAATAGTGATGACTCCAGGGTTTTGGCTGCTCAAAGAAGAGAGTGAAATAGCCTTTCCATTTCCCACATTTTGCTGGAAGTGAACTAGTCCAACAGGGAACACAAACACATCACCCTTTTTAAGGACCTTGGAGATGAGCTTGTTCTCAGGGTTGGAGGTCACAAAACCAACATAGAGGCTACCTCTTAAGACTGTAAGAATCTCGGTGGCGCGGGGATGGCTGTGGGGAGGGATAACACCCCATGGTGCATAGTCAATGCGAGCCAGTGAGATGCCAAGGGTGTTGAGTCCTGGAATTTGAACCACATTCACTGGGGTGACTCTGCCACCAACAGGGTTTGAGGTGTTGCCAGCTTTGTGAAGCCCTGCGAAGTAGAAATGCTGAGCCTGTGCTTGCTTGGAGTCCAAGCAAGGTAGGCCATTCACTCTTGTCACTGTGATGCACAATCATAATTGACAAACCAACACAAAAGTTAAAGCATTGAAGGACTGAGTATGAAGAAGAAGAATATATACATATTTCTAAGTGAAATTTAACGCTTATTGTAGCATCAATGAACTGAACATTTTGAGACCAACCTGAGCTGGTAGTGTCAGCAATGCAGAAATCTTGCAATGGACTAGGCTCAAAGGCAATGACCACAGCACATGTCATGGCTAGGAAAGTCATAAGTAAAATTTGGTTTGCCATCATAATTTTTCTCCCTCTTTTATGAGGTAAGATTATGAGAAGTTAATTATGGCAAATGAAAAATTGAAAGGATTGAGTGAGTTAGAGAGATGTGAAGCAATTGATGTACCAACTTTGGTTATTTATACCGAAGGTAGAAGTAGCTGAATGAGAATGAAGAACAAATATAGAATAGAAAAAGTTGCCGTCCTTGCATTATATGCATTGGAAAAGTCTTGAACGTTCAGTTAAAGCTAAATTTCAACAATAGGCACATCCATTAAATCCAAATTTGTTCAAAGATGTATTCCTCTCTCAATTTTTAATTCAATGAATACTCGTCATGCATATGTTAAACATATCAAGCCAAAGCATCATGCTAAAACATTTGGGTCTAATTTACTTGACTTGGGTTCAAAGAACACATGTAAAGAATTTTTAAAGGCATCTCCTTCTTTTTGTTTAGACACCCTGCTCCGGCTGGGGCTGATATGGTCAGATTATTACCAGTTATTTTGCCTTATCATTGTCCACTTTCTGGCCAGCTTTTTCCCAAGACTAAGTAACAGTGTGAGAAGGATGATTGTAAAATGTAAAGTAACAAAGGTTTTCTTCATGTTTATAAAAATTATTAGTTCAAATCATAAATTTTTAACTTGATTGATGCAACTTCTAGCTGCATGTTCTGCAATTTTAGAGGCAAAGGCATTTTTTCTCTACTGGCCTGAGGCAAAGAAGAATTGGGTACATGGTTGTTCCATGGATATGGACCATATAATGTGCTGCCTGCAGAGACATTATGGTATTTCACTGTGTTTTCTGTAGCATTTGAACTCCAAAATTTAGAGTTAAACGTGAAGATAAGACTGTAAAGTTATCAAGTTCAGTTTTTTTCAATTTTTCCAGTAGCATGAGCTCTGGTACTTGTAGTTGAATACATGGAGGGCATGGAGGAGTCGGCCACTGCAAACTTTCATGTAGTCATGTAGATTTGTCTCTTCTGGCAACAGTGTATATGTTTTTCTTTTCTCTCCTTTTTTTTTTTTTTTGGTCAAACGCATATATAGATGTATTATGATTTATGGTTAAGAGAGCAAGAAGAATCCTATGGTTTTATCTATCTGAAACCATATCTTTGGCAATCTATTAATATGAATGCAAATTAATATTATATAAAGAAAGGAAGCTTCATCAGAAGCCTGGGAATTACTCATACAAAATCTTAAGGGAAATTGAAGATCAAAATACTGCCTAATTGTGTCAGTACTTCACAAACATGTATGATAATTTCTAAACTAGAAGCTTGTAACTCATGATCTACAACTGTTTTTGATGGCTAGCAATCTCTGTTATCCTTGTCCTCATGGAAGCCATTGACCCTATACCAGAGCTCCCCATTGAAGAGCTTCAATTCCCAATGAGCCACTAGAAATAACCAGCAAAACCCATGGGATAAGGTTACAAGTGAAGAGGGTATACAGAGTTGATATGGTAAGCTGCTAACCATTGAGTTACAACTTTCAAGGGTTTTTCCATTTGATCATTCCTGACATATTTTGATTTCCATTTAATTATGAATGAAAGCGAAGAAGATCAAGAAGAAGAGAAAGAAGATATGTGAAACCCACATGCTGAGAGAGCCTGAAATTGAGTAGAGCAAACCTGTAAGAGAAAGTACAAGTATATAAGCTACATTATAATATTCATAGTTGATGTATAGGCTTATAGCAACAATTAAATGTGTATACTTTAAAACAGATATTTATTGATGATATTTTTGCCGCCCCAAGGTTCATGTGCATCTTCAATTATTTGCAGACAACTGTCTCAACTCGGAAGGGTTGCACATGTGAAGCCAAAGCTGAGGCCTGTAGGCTGTGCCACAAAACAAATAATGAATGAATAATAAATGGCTGAATGCCCTTATTAGGCAGGTTTCCTTTTTTGGTAAGAAAATTAATCAGGATGAAATGTGTAATTGTTAATGACCATGTCTAGTGAATTACGTTATGTTAATGAAAAAAAAAGAGTTGGAAAGGTACATTTCAGCTCCTTTTTTTTTTTTTTTTTTTTTTTTTTGTAAATGTACATTTTATANTTTTTTGACAACTCCATTGGAAAGGTACATTTCAGATCTAACTCAATTGATTCAAGTAAACCAACATATTTCAGCCTATGTTTCTAACAAATCGAACTATCTTGGTTTGGCCCCAAAAAAAAAAAAACCCTCTTAGTCTTAGATATTTTAAAAAAAGGCCAAAAAAAAAAAACATTAAACATATATATATATTTTTAAGAGAAATATTTGAAAAAATGAAAAAGAAATAAAAATTGGTGGCTGGCAATAGCAAGTGGGCACGGCCAAAAGTGAATGTGAGGCAAAGCTGTGATTTCGAAGCAAATTTGATTTGTGTTCCAGACTTCCAAATACGTTAACCGCGCTTCTTCTTGTACACCTTCCCATCACGAAATCGGCTTTCTCTGAGCTTCAAAACAAACTCCTGAGACTTTGAACCTGTGGTCAATCTGTTGGGGGTTCCCACGACCCCGGAGCTCCCAAGTTGGTCCTGCATTGCGCTGAAAAGTTTGGTACTTGTCTTTTTCTTTTTTCTTTTTTGTATATGGTTTCTGTTTGGTTACTAAGAAAATTGTGAGCTTGTATAGAAATTCTTGAAGTTTCTGTGAAAATTTGATCTGGGTTTTGTCAAATTATAATGGTTTTGGTAATTGTTAAACTGGGTTATTGTGGAAATGAAAATTATATTTATATTACTTGCATTGCATTGCTCTTTTTTCTTTCCTGCATTGTTTTCTTAAAGGATTTTTAATAATAAAACTCGCAAATGCATGCAATTTATTTTCAAAGATCTCATAATTTATTGATGTAGGTTTTATTTCCTGTTTACTTATGTTTTTTAATTAATTTTATTGCAACTCCAGTTACTTAAGAAGGTGCTAAGATGGTTGGTAAACCTTTTACGGTGGACTTGAATAAGCCTCTTGTCATCCAGGTTAGCTTGACTTCCTTATTGACATGTACTTGCATATGCAAATAGCTCCCAATTGGGCATTAGATGATCCCATTTACAATCATACATTCACTCACTCACATAAATATAGACATATTCCGATTGATGATGATATCTAGAAATGGAAACTGCCATCCTTTTTCTTGTTTCCTTTTCTTTTCCGTGACAAAATTATCATCCTGTAATTCTTAGTCATAACCACTTCTTTTGTACTATTTGCCCCCTTAACCAATAGTTTCGAAATAAAAGCATCATTTTGCGAATTCCACTTATTTTGAACTATTTCCCTTAAACTTGGCATGTTATAATCTAGAACACATTTAAATATTAAATTAGATAATAGGGTTGGTTTTGAAGTAATTCTGTTTTATTTTTTGTCATGTATCTCACTTGATCTCATACAGAGGTGGAACTTTTTCAGGTTGGCCATCTTGGGGAAGCTTATAATGAATGGGTTCACCAACCTATTGTTAGCAAGGAAGGCCCCAGATTTTTTGAAGATGACTTTCTTGAGGTGTGACTTTAAAATCTTGCACTCAAAAGCATTACAAACAGGCGCACCAATCACGACACATGAATATAATCCACATATATAAGTACTTACAAATTTAATATATTGCATTTTGCTATAAAGTTATAACCATTGTACCTTAAAATTAATACAAAAAATGTGGACTTGGATAACCTTTTTTGAAGTAGGAACTATATTTATCAGAATTATGTGGCCATCAGTATGAGACAGAAAATACTTTTAGTTTGGAACTTTAGAACACCTGTTAGTGATTATAGAATAGCAATTGAACACTAATGATATTCATCTTTTAAATCATAGTAAGTATGAGGATTCATCTTGTTGACTCTAAAATCAGATGACCTGAGTTTAAACAAGTTAAAAGAAAATGCATGATGTACTTTTCTTGTTGGTTCCATTATTTCGGAAATTTATAAATAAAATCTTGGCGAACTCTTTTTGTATATGTATGTGGCTGCGCTGTAACTCATCAACTTGAAACAGCTCTTGACCCGGACAGCATGGTGGGTGATTCCACTTGTTTGGCTTCCTGTAGTATCCTGGTTTGTTTCCATGTCTTTCCGAATGGGGCTTATTCCTCCTCAGGTAGCTTTAACAGTGGTCGGCGGCATCTTCATTTGGACATTGGTGGAGTACACTTTGCATCGCTTCCTTTTCCACATGAAAACAACAAGCTATTGGTTGGTTCTCTATCTTTCCTCTCCCCCCTCTTCTTTCCCATTCCTTGGTGTATTGCATCATCACATTTTTTATCACTATTTGTAGGGGAAACACCATACACTATCTTCTTCATGGCTGCCATCACAAGCACCCTATGGATGGCATGCGGCTTGTTTTCCCCCCTGCAGCAGCAGCTATTCTAGCTGTTCCAGTATGTTCTATTTAACTACCTCAACTGCTATTTTCTGTCTTAACATGTTGCAATTATAGGGTGTCATTGTTTCTGTAGCATGAATACTTTTTAACCAGGGAAAGGTGCAAATTTTGGGTCTGAGTAATTTGCTGCTGCAGGACACATTTAAGTGTCACCCAGTTCAATTTTGTTTGAATGGGGACAAGGTTTATATATGTTCTTCCCAATGAATAAGCTATGAATTGTTCAAGAAAAAAACTCATTCACTTTAGCGAATTGACTCACACTCGTCAAGTTTGTGAATTTGATTCTTATATTTATGAAAATTGTGCTGGTTGATTTTTGGTATATAATTGTTGAAATTTATATAAGAAGGGGGCAGACAGAAATATCTTTGCATATAATGCATTACTTGTGGATTTCATCTGCTGCTTCTGATATATCATGGTTTTCTTCTGCTAGTTTTGGACTGTGATAAAGCTTTTAGCGCCTCCATTAGTTGCTCATGCTTTGTTTGGAGGGGTCTTGTTGGGATATGTAATATATGATTGCACTCACTACTACCTTCACCATGGGAAGCCTTCTAAAGGATTGACGCAAGATCTGAAAGTAAAAATTTTTGGAAATTGTTTCGTTTTCTTTTTCAATCCCGTCTTCTTCTCTCTATCTGTCATCTGTTTGACAGGATTGTCTGCATTTTTATGTCTTCACAAATATTTGTGTTTGTGTTTTGACAGAGATATCACTTGAACCATCACTTCAGAATTCAAAGTGAGGGATTTGGGATCACCTCTTCCTTATGGGACAATGTCTTTGGAACAGTGCCTTCAACAAAAGCTGCCGATAAAACCAGGACCTAGAATTTGCTGGCTGGCTTACATGGATTTTCTTGCTGCTATTGTTGTAACTTTTAAGCCTTGGGTTTGCTGTAACAATGTATATGATCTTTCAGAATGTCAGAAAGTAAAGAGCTTAGATGGTCATTTGTGCTACCCTATTTATGCTCTCTCCTCATCTTAATGGGTTGCTCCTCCTCATGATCAATGGTTAACTGGTTATCAAAAACAGTAATAATAGATGACTAGAGGCATCAAAAAGGATTTGAGTGCAATTTTCTCTCCACCTTTAATCATATGACCATTGGTCCATTACCGCCCTTCAAATCTTGGTTGCATATTATGTTATGGTTGACCATAATCAACATATGCAATTGTATTTAAAGGTGGTAACAAGAAGAAGATTGAATTCTAAAATTTATCTATATTTTGTAGTCACCAAATAACAGTGGCATGACAAAGTTTTTATTTTTAATATTTAAGTGACAAAGTTTTTTTTTTTTTGTTGGTCGGTGAAATAACTTCATTGAAACAAAAAAAAAACAACACAATATAAATAGAGATGAAAAAGTCCAGGAAAAAAAAAACATCTACATTACGTTGGGAGTTGAAAGGTAAGTTCACAAGTTGACCGGAGGTTGAAGCACCAATGGAAATGATTTGATTTCTTAAACCAAAATATAAAATATACCCAAAAGGTCCAACCTATCCGTTTCAAGAAATTAGCAAGTCGGACCCACAAATCTTTTGACCCTACTGCCTTTTTACGGTCAAATTCAAGCTCATTCCGAAGATTGCTGATATAATGTCATAAATTTATTCAAATATCTAATTATTAATATTTAAAATAGATTAAAGTTCATTTTGATCTCTATAGTTTGAGTTAAATTTTATTTTGGTCTTTATAATTTCAATTGTTATGATTTTAATCATATAGTTTATAAACTGTAATAATCCAAAGACATATTAGCTTTTCGTTCATTAAATCATTAAATTTCTTGTGTTTTTAGTAACGTATTTTACAAACTATTTTAATTTTGATTATATATTTTACATATTATTAGTAATTCAATGACAAATTTAACTAATTAATTGGTAAAAATGTTAGCGTATTTTTGAACTATAACAATTTGTAAACTGTAAAACTAAAATCATAACAATTAAAACTATAGACATCTAAATGAAACCTAACTTAAATCACATAACCAAAAAGTGAAATAAGCCTTTAAAATATAAATAATATTTATAATTTGATAAATTTGTAATATTAGAAAAAAAGAAGAAGATAAATGTAGAATAATTTTTCACGCGTTTAAAGGTAATAGACCCAGTGACCACTCTGGCCAACTAAACCAAGGCTGTAATGCAGTAAAAGTGCCAGACTGGCTACCGTTAGAAGCTAGGAATCCAACGTGAGGATCGCTGGCTGATTCTTTGATACCCATACAAAATCGACGGCCCAGATATTTTCACCTTAAAACTGTATGCTTTCTCTGATTATTCGAGAGAGAGAGAGTTTGATTTTTCCTCAGCCACTGCACCTCTTGCACTCAACGTTGATACCTCTTTCCACCGGTGGTGCTGGTGGTTCTTACAGAGACAGGCAGAGACTGAGAGAGAGGAAAAAGGGTCTTCTATTGGATTGGATCCGACCGGCGTCTTATAGGGTATATATTTGCTCTACTCGTCTGATTTTAATTTTTTTTTTGTGCAATTTGTAGATCTGGGTCTGTTGGATTTTTGATTTTTCGCTTCGGAAAATTGTGAGTTTCGGGGTTTGATTTGTGGGTTTTGGAGGGGGTCGGTTCCGTGCACTGTGGGTTTTTCTTATTGAACAGTATCCTTTCTGATTCGAGGATGTTGATGCTGTTTGGTTGATGAGAAAACTCGATAAAAAGGGAAGAAAGCATGAGTTTTGATATTTTGTATGGTGTCGTCTGGGTTACTGTTTGGCTGCTGGGAAATAGAGGGAAAAGGAATGACTGAGTGGGTTTTCAGTTTTGTGGTTGTTTTGGTTTACTGTAAAAAGAAAAAGATAGAATGGATCCCATTGAGTCGTATTAAACGAGTTTGAGTGTAAAATTTTCTTTCCGCATGATGACTAACGTGTCAGTTTAAAGGCAGAAGCAGGCTTAGTACGCTTTGTTCTCAATATTCTTCTTTCTTTATAATCATTGCCTGTAAAAATGGATTTGCAGAAAATGTGATTTTAGTTTGTGGTTCACCGTAATAAGAAATAATTGTGGGCATTAGGCAGGTGTTAGTTTTCAGGTGGGAATAAGAAAATTTTACTTTAAATTGCCCTTATCAGTCTCCATCAGACTAAGCCATCATTGTAGCTTGAAACTAAAGTTTGATATTAAATAAACTCTAGATCTAGTATCTTGTAAACAAGATAATTTTGAAGGTTGTAGTCAATATAATGTCTGAAGATTTTTTCATAAAGAGATTTCTGTTGCACATAATAATCGATATCCACTTACAGTAGTGTTGCTGAAATTGGGCCAGAGATCAATTGCTGATGTTATTGGTAGATTCTAAATTATCACATGTTACAAAGATTTTATTTGTTCTTACCCAATCTGTCTTTTATGTGCTTGCTTGTTCAGCAGTGTTATAGGTGACAAGATGGTTGCACAGGACTTTCAAGTTGATTTGAATAAGGCCCTTGTATTCCAGGTAAGGTTTTATTGTCAAATGTTTTTACTTTTTTGTATTTGAGCCAATTATGTGCTTTTAACACTGCATTGTGATGGACTGAAATGACTATCTGTTACATATATGTCCATTTAGATCTTGGAGTCATAAAAATTGGAAATACCATCTTCATAGGTTTTCAATGATGATTCTCAATTTTTTTTCCTCAATATAAATTTATAATTGCAGATAAAATACTGAAAAATCTGCTAAGCAATAGCGGAATGGGTGTTAGACACAACAATATGAAAAAGGCTTCACCTAGTCTGAAGATTTTCAGTCGTTTTGCACTCCGAAAGTGTTTGTTTGGCAATTCCTGGGGACATTTACTGCATGTATTTGGCAGTTCCGAACATGCATACACTCTTTCTTTATAATTGCCTTTTATTTTTCCATAAATCTTGAGTGGTGTGCTCTCTTTCCGTTTGTCTCACTTTATTGTATTGTATTTGATTGTTTCAATTAGTTTTCTTGTAAGTTTAACTTTTGACAATCTTTCCCAGGTTGGTCATCTTGGAGAAGCATATCAGGAGTGGGTTCACCAACCCATTGTTAGCAAGGAAGGCCCTCGATTTTTTGAAAGTGATTTTTGGGAGGTATTGCCTGCCTCTTTGTTCATCTTTGGTACATAGTAATCCAATTGGCGTAAGGTCATATGGTTGAACATGCATATATATAGATTTTCTCTCACTATGTTTATGGATGTGCTTTGTTACTATCTTAAGCTATAATTTTTAATGAGTATTTGTAGAGCTCCACTTCTGACTCATTTTTACTGCTTGAAACAGTTCTTGACCCGCACGGTCTGGTGGGCAGTTCCTACCATATGGCTGCCAGTTGTGTTCTATAGTATCTCCATGTCTGTACGGATGGGCCATACATTTCCTCAAATAGCTCTGATGGTTGTCTCTGGCATTTTTGTGTGGACATTGCTTGAATACACATTGCACCGCTTTCTTTTCCACATCGAAACAAAGAGCTACTGGTTAGTTTCTTATCTCTCGCTGTTTTTCTTTCATATATACATATTGGTGTATATATATGCTTAATTTTAAAAAATTTTGAGAATAATGTGCTGATTTTGTTCTTTTGCTTTAGGGGGAACACTGCACATTATCTTCTTCATGGTTGCCACCATAAGCACCCAATGGATGGCTTGCGACTTGTTTTCCCTCCAGCTGCAACAGCTATTTTATGCTTTCCGGTATGTCTTTTCGTCCATATCCCTGTCACTATGCTTTGTTTAAGAAGACAGTGGCGGACATGGTTAATGAACTTCCCAAGTCTTTGAGTGGTTGAATTCATTATTTTCTATTGGAAAGAAAAATTACATGCCCTACAGGGTATATACCCTGATACCTTGCCTTGAGTTTGATTCGATAGGATAGCTGAATAGCTATTTTCAATATTAAGATTGCATAGTAGGTATCAAATTTTTCACTTGTGCTTGCATGAATTTCCTTTCCAATTGTTTAATTAAAAGAAGAAAAGAAAGCATTACCAATAGTGACTCTACTTTCAATTTTTGCCAGTTCTGGAACTTGGTTAAGCTGATTTCCTCTCCTTCTGTTACTCCTGCTTTGTTTGGAGGTGGTTTATTGGGTTATGTGATGTATGATGTTACCCATTACTACCTTCATCATGGTCAGCCATCAAGTGATGTGCCTCGAAATCTGAAGGTAAAGATCAATACATGTTTCATGGTTGCAGTAATTTGTATTCGACCACAAAACTCTGTTTACTTTATTAGTCTTGATCAGAAATTATAAATCTTTTGAGGGAACTGGTCAATGCTGACATGAAAGAGGTGGTGTTTTGTTTGCTTGTTCTTGCAGAGATACCACTTGAATCATCACTTCAGGATCCAGGATAAAGGCTTTGGAATAACTTCAAGTCTGTGGGACAGGGTGTTTGGAACACTTCCTCAATCAAAAGCAGCCGGGAAAAGTAGATAAATTTTGCTAGGGTAGCATCTTGTAATCGGTTAGGATAGCAAGAATCAGGGAATTCAACATATTTTGATTGCTTAATATTCTTTAATTGTTGCTGTCTCCTAATTTATTATGTCTTCAGGGTGGCATGTTATGGAGGTGTCAATTTTTGTGCTGCTGTCATGTGTAAATTAACAATGATCCATTGGTCATTTATGGAGGAGACTTGTCCTAGTTGTTTATATATTGCATTTAAGTTTCTCTTCTTGCATAGCATGTTTTCTGATTATTTGATTTTTATAATGTTATCAGTGTTAAGTAACAAGTTAAACGATGTTCATTGAGAATGTTATGTCATTTTACTATACATAGTCGTTCATTTAACTGCAGCGATATGCATGCGATTATGGGTTTGAAAGCTGCCCTCCACTCTAATTTTGATCCTCTAAACTTTCATCTAGGTCCTTTAACCATTCTACATCGCATAAAATTAGTCTATTTGTTCTATTTTCTTTCATGCATATCAGGTCGTGCCATGTGATTTGTCAACTTTATGTATATTATAACTCTAAAATTTCGGACGAAATTTTCACAAACCTCACTTTATAGTCTAAGAGAGTATGATGTCAATTCGTACTCTATATCCTTAAAAAAAAAATAATAATAATAACAAATTTCTTATTGTTTGAAACGGCAGTAGTTAAAATATTTTATTTAGTTAAAACAAACCCATAAAAATTCGGTCCAATAAAAATGTAATAAGTATTTAACTATAATTTTCTGTGAGAAAAATATTATCAATTATATGCAAAACCGGCCATAAATAGATTTTAATGTCGACCCATTTTGGGCTGGGCTAATGATTGCTGTTCTGCATTCGATTCGGTACCCCATGGTCTGATCCATAAGAAATGTGAACTTTTGGGTTTCCTTTTTTAAGATTCAACACAAACTAGTAGAGAGAATATTGAAAAGACGAGTGATCTGGGGTTTAAGGATCCGATGGATTCGGGCTACCGACCCAAATAATTAGGGTTCCTTGCTCTGCCAGTACTCGTAGTAATATAGGCGTTAACTTCTCTTCTTCTTCTTCTTCTTCTTCTTCTTCTTCTTCTTCGCTTCTTGCTCTCTTTGCGTTGAGAGATTAATGAAAAGCTTGGGGTTGTAGGGTTCTGCTGCTCTTTAATGGACCACTTCAACACCTTCGTCCCACTGCAATAAAACTAGTACGAGTTCCTCTCTCCCACTTCAACACCTTCGGCCCACTGCATAGCCCTGGTCTTCTGTTTGATTGTTGATAAACTGAGGAAAAACTACCATTTAAAGAAGTGTTCGAAACTTCCTATTTTCTCTCTTATTTTTTGTTTTCATTTCTTTGCTTGACATACAATTTTTTTTTTTTGTAGCAATGGCGGCAGACGTGCCAGTGAAGCCTGATATGGCGAATTCGTGCTGCTCTGTGGTACGGATTTCGAATTTGTTTTGTTTTTGTCTTAAATTAATTTGAATTATGCTAGTGGTATTTCGATTTTGATACTCAACTAATTTTATGCTTGCTATTTCAGTGGATAGAGAAGTACTCGAGGCTTGAACAGCGACGGATAGCTCTGAGGAGCGCTGTCGATATCCTTAAACCGCAGATTGAAATATTTCACGCCGAGAATGAAAGACTCAAGAAAGGTAACTTCTTGTAGGATCTTTAAGACTTTAAGGATTTCATTATCATTTAGCAAGCTGTTCAAATGATAATCTTGTCATAACTTGATTCAATTGTGGATGTTAAACATGGCGGTGCTGTGTGTAAAATTTTAGAATCAGATGCAAAACTCGGCTTACAGAGGGTGCCAAGGTGGCAAGAGTAGAGTAAAAGTTTTTTATGAATGATTTGCCGAAGCGTATTCATTATGTTATGCTTTATTAGGTAGTGTGTTTTTTCTCTGTTGGAGTGTGCTTGTAACTTTTATGAGTGAAAAATCTTATTTTCTTCCCTTTTTCAACTTTTTACTTGCAGCATTGGAGGAAGAGCAAGCGCGAGCAGATATTGAGAAAGAGGAGAAAGTCAAGGAGTCTGCTGCTAGGGTATCTTTGGAGACTGAAATTTCTAGGTTGAAGTCTGAGATACTTTCTCTAAAGCAGGGAGGAAATGCAGATGCTCAAGATAAAAATGAAGCAAAGCTTCTTAAAACTCCTGTCTCTGAAGGGGAAAAGGAAATTAATCGCCTGAAGGAGCTTGTTGAGAGAGAGAAGAAAAGGGCAGACTCAGAGAGTAAGAATGCAGAAGTGGAGAAGAAAAAGGCTGCCGAAGCACGGAAAGCTGTAAAAGCTGAAAAATGTAAGGCTGATGAAGAAAGGAAGCGTGCCAATAGTGAAGGAGAGAAGGCTGAGAATTATAGGCTTCAGTTGGAGGTATTGAAGAAAGAAGCTGATAAAGCAAAATCTAATTTGGCGTCTGAAACATTAAAGCTTGAAGAGGCAAACAAAAAACTTGAAGCAGAGAAACAGAAGGTCGTCAAGGAGAGAAAATGTGCAAATTCAGAGATGGCCAAAGCAGAGGAGCAAAAGAAGCTTGTGGAAGCCAATGATAAGAAAGCTATGGAAGAAAAATGTCATGCTGAAAGCTTGTCTCTGCAATTGATAGAGAGCAGAAAGAGGATTGATGAGTTACAGAAAGAGATAAATGAAATTAGATGCTCTAGAGATTTGCCTGAGGCCCCTGGTGGCACACCTGATAATAATATAAATGGTTTAGCTTCCAAAGAGATTTTAATGAGAGAAGCAGATGAATTGAAGTTGGTTTTGGAGCATCCAAAATATAAGGAAACAAAGAAAAGGTATGAAACTGAAAAACAGAAGGCAATCAAGGAGAAAAAAGGGGCAGAGTCAGAGATGGTGAAAACTGAAAAGCAGAAAAACCTTGCAGAAGTGAATTGGAAGAAGGCCATGGAAGAAAAATCTCGTGCTGATCAGCTGTCTGGGCAGTTAGACGAAGCTAAAAAGAAGATTGAGGAATTGCAGAGGAAGATAAATGCATATTTCTCTTCTACAAAATTAATTGAGGTATCTGCTGTTGAACTAGACAAAGGTATGGGTGCTGAAAATGCAAAAGTGAGACTTTTGAAGAAACAACTAAAGTTTGAGAAAATGCAAACAAAGCATGCTAAAGAAGTGGTAAAGCTGGAAAAAAGTCGTAACAGCATCCTACAACAAGAATTAGGTCGTTTGAAGTTGGAGTTGGATCAATTCTCACAGCGCCTGGGTATGCTAAATAAATCTTTTTCACATAGTGCTGAAGGTATAGATGACCCAGAAAAGGTTGGTTTCCTCTGTCTAATCTTTATAGTTGTCATGCCTCAATTTGAGTTTGTAATTAATAACTTAATGTTGCTAGTATTGGTGATATTGTTGAGAGAATCTAAACTTGAAATATAGCATACATATTTTGGCGTTTGCTACTTTGCTTTGCTTCAGGTTGATTTTTTTTCTTTTTTCAGGCATGGTTGATGGCAAATGAACCTTGTTCATCTGATGGCTTTTAGTGTTGTAATCTGGTGGGTAGAGCATAAGCTTGATCATTATACTACTTTAATGCATGAAAAGTTTTGGAATAATACCAGAAGAACACTAATAAGGTTTAAACTTCAAAAAAGTTGTGTTTAGTTGGTGAATCATTTGTTGGGGTGCACCACCCTTTAGCTCTGCAACATTTCTTCCACCACCAAAGAAGAAAAAGAGGGAAGAAAAATCACTCAGCTTTCCTATCATTCTCTTTTATTTTTGGTGTGCTCAGGTTGAACTGAGGTTTTAAAATTAGGGGAAAAGCATCACACCTTTACTCTCACACCTATCCTGCTAGTCTAGTCATAGGTTTGTGTTAAAGAGTTGCATATTTGCTCTTAGATGTGACTTATGTCACTTAGCCTTTCAATTCTTTAGTTTGCTTCCATATACATGGTTTTTTAAATTTTAAATAAAATTTATGAGAAATTCTTGTCTTTAATAATAATAATTTTTCGTGTACTGGATCTTTTACATCATTTACCCAATTTTATAATACTTGCGCAAGTTTCTAGTCCTATTATGCTTACTGAAATAGCTTTATTCAATTTGCAGATCTGGAACATCATAAATATGCAAAGGTTAGACATGAAGAATTATGATGGGTTAGACTCTTTGCAGATGAACCTTCGAAGTGGAATTGAACTTCTGAAGCCTTCCCGCCGAGTTTCGGATACATCTGATCCATTCAGTGGAGCCCTGCAACATACTGCACCATTTCTTGCTTTATCTGGAGGAAACTGCACTGAATCTATTTCAGGTATTGATTCTAAATTGGAGTCTCTAGACAGAGGCTCTAATAGAAAAATGTTACAGAGTTCTGCAATAAATTCAAGTACGGCATCTTTTTCTGATAGGCAGTTGGTGGGCTCACAGGAAAAGGGTGCATTTTTCGTTACCACATCGGAAAAATTGGTTGAAGATAATGTGCAACCAACAATATCAAACTTGTCTGCTGAGGTTACCAAAATGAAGTGCAATGAAAATGTTGCTGTGGTGGCTGAAAACAGTGTCAGAAGTCCTGTTAGAACTGATGGGGTTGGAAAAATTAATGACCATAGCAGGAAGAGAAAGAGGATAATTGATGCAGTTGAATCAATTGAGGATATATATTGTGAGGGTAAGAAGTTGCACCTGCAGCTAGATGAGAAGCTATCTGTTCTGCATTGTTTGTTGAGCAAACAAACAGAAAATCCCTTTGAAGATGGAAGATATCTGCTTCCTTGTCCTCAGGGTAATTCATATGCAAAACATGAAAGACAATATGAGAAGAAGGCAGTTCTTGAAGAGAAATTAGTAATGCAGAATTGTGCTGACAGTAATGAGAAAAAGAAGGCAGATAAATTTGAAAATGAAGTCTACGGATGTGCAAATGTCTTCAGAGAAGTTTCAGAAAATGCCAATGAGCTGATAGGGATTTCTCAAGCAAGCAGAGAATGCATAAGTGATTTCGAAACCATGACAAATTTTGATGAAATAATTGATGGGGACTACCTGAAACTGTTGGACTTGGATAATGCTGCTGATGAGGAATGCTACAGGATGGCAATGGAAAGGCCATTGTCTCCAACACTTCCTGAGATCAAGGTTCCAGGTGTTGCAGCATCTGATGCAGATTATATCAAACCTTCAGTAAAGGAAACCTTCTGTGAAGGATTGTCAAATAAAGAAGAAAACCAGTCACCCTCTTACACCTTTGATGTTATTGATGTGGAGATAAATTCAAATAACTTGAATAATTCATTATTCCGTAAGAATGGAGGCCACATTGTTTCTTTTGATATAATAGGGAATGGTTCTGGTAATTCTCTAGCAATGGGAAAAGCTTGTGATCTCCAGGTCCGGAACTCTGGTGCTGAAGTGATGTCTAATGCACTTATTTCGAGAAACAAGGACGCTATGTTCCCATTTGGAGGTGAAGTTGAATATGCGGGTGACTGTATTATTAACTGCTATGTTGCATTTTCTAATATTAAAGACAGCAGCAGTATTTGTAGGATATATTATGCTTCTAGAACTTGTATTACACAGTGCTCTTTGGCTACTCATACAGAGTGGATGGTGCGAGAGATTCTTTTTGCTCTTAATACAGAAGAAAAACTTTCCCACAAGTAAGTAATTAAGGTCAATTATGGATGGTGCACTGTGCTCTCTCTCTCTGTCTCCCCCCCCNCCCCCCCCCTAGTGGATATTTGTGCTAATTGATTCATTTTTTGTTGGCTTGTTTAGGGAAAAGGTTTGTGTATTCTTCTCATTGTTGCTGCTCAACTTCTCCACTGTTGCTTCGAGTAAATTTGGCAACTTGAATTGGAATTCCAACCCCTGCTTGGATTCTTTCGCTCAACACATGTGCTCAGGTCTGTTGATTTGTTGCTTGATCGTGTTATATTTTAAGATAGAATGAGATTCTTAGTTTATCCTTGATTTTGTTCATTAACCCTCTTGTTATTTTTGGCTATTTTTTCCTTCCCCTCTGCGCAGTTATGTATGATGCAGAGGTTAGGAGCATATTTGCAGGATTTGGTTGTTTGGATGAATCCCTTAGTCTCATTGAGGATTTCCTATTAGATGGAGAAGTTGTGGTGTGTAAGGATGCATCTTCTGAGACATTGGTCGAATGTCATTCTAGGTTCAACATTCTCCATGATGGCTTACATATATCCTCTCGATCAGCATCAGAAGATGATTTGGTGGCAGGGAGCATTGTATTGGCATCAATATGTTCAGCATTTGACCACATTGGTTTTATTTGTGAAACATCCTACAGCATTTTGCGGATTAGCAGGTTTAGTCATTCATTGGTTCTGACTATTCTGCATGTTTTTGCTCGTCTGGGTGGGGTGAAGTTTTTTAGCTTTAGCAATTATAATTTAGTGACTGTCATGAAATCTTTAGTTACATTTCATGAAGGAGTATGCTTATCAGATTCTGCTGGTCATTGTATTCCATCTGTAAGGAATTCTCGAACTGAGTTCTGTCCTTGTGTCAAATGCCCATTTTCTGAGGATGCTGTATCTGTAGATACTGCTACATCATTGCTTTTAGAAAAGCTCCAAAATAATGCTTTGTTGGGAACTACGTATCAAGATGTGATGGAATCAGGCAATTCGAATTCAAATTCCAGTCTTCTGCTCAGCAAGTATAAGGCTGAACAAACTGCAAATCCTGATAATTATAAACTTGATGCGCAATGCGATGTGTCCTGTTGTTTGAACAAGCATCCAACATCAGCTATTCAATCGGACTCTTCTACCAATTTCACTCTGTGCAACCTCAGTGATCTCCTATCATTGGTGGAGCTGATTGCGTTCAACATGGTATGTTTTAACACCTTTTTTAGTTCACTGATGATACTTTTTCCTCCCACAATTTCCTACTCTGTTGTGCTAATGACTTTAGAGATTGATCACTAGTAGCTGCTTTGCTTGTTGGCCTTACAAAAGTGATTGCCAATTCCCATTTTCTTGAAATTGAAATATCATCTAATTTTTTAAAAATAAATTAAGATACCACCCTAAGGTACCTTACTCTTGATTATTCTGCTTTAACTTAGTGCAATCAAAGCTCTCTATATATTATTGCTGCTGCCAATAAACAATAAATTGATATTCGGCTTGTCTGATCTAGTGTATTGAATTCGTTCGGGACTGTTATTTTGGAATATTTATTTCAAACATAAGAGGTTTATTTTGGAAGTGCTTTGATTCTAGTTTCTATTGAGGAGAGGATGTCTTGTAACAGAAACTTGAATGATGGAAATATTATGTTTTATTATAATATTATAAAGCTTACTTAATTTTATATTAGGAGTTCAGTAATTTTTTCGTATTGTGTTTATCTTTTCATTCTTGAAGAATGTATTGTTTCAAATGGTTCTTAGGGACTAATATTTGAACTTATTTGCCTGTTTTCCTCTTTAAATGCAGAGCTGGGAATGGACAAGTGCCCAAGTTCTCCCTCGGCTTTTGAAAATTTTGGAATTTTGCGAGGTTGAGAATGTCATTGCTGGAATTGTTGCTCTCCTTGGTCAACTTGGGAGGTATATTTTCGATTAATTTTCTTTGCATTTTCTTTTTGCTGCGCAGGCCTTGCATCATTTCTTGACATTTTACGTTATTGAATTTGAGTTTTTACTTATCATCTGTGTTTTCTTTCTTGGGAAGCTGCATTAAATTTCTATTTGTGTGGAGCACTCCTTTACTGTCTTTCAGTCTTATATTAGGCCAAATTCGCAATGCTATTGGTGCCTCTGTTTTTTATGTGTTTAAGGTTTAACAATATGTTACCAATTTTCAGGTTTGGAGTTAATGCCCTTGGATATGAAGATAAAAGAGTAGAAATCTTAAGGCGTGAACTGTCTGCATTTTTATGCCGTGATGCTGCAATTAGTGCGGGTCTTCCAACTCAAATTGCCGCTGTTACAGCTTTGCTGGGTCTTATGTCTTGTGATTTTGAAACAATCGTTCACAGTAATGTGCAGCCTCCGGCTATTGCAACTCAATCTGGTTCGGCTCAGACTATAAGGAAGTGGTTTTCCTTGCTGCCAAAGAAGCAACAGGACTTGTCATTTAGCCTCTTACAAACAGATGGTGTAAATAAGACCTGATATTTTCTGTTGAAAACCGCCACTTGGAGTGGAGAATTTGTTGCAAGTTGAGTTATTGACAGAGGGTGGGAGAGTATTTACAGAGAATATTAATTAAGAATATTTCTGTTTGGGAAATTGAGAATTATTAACAGAGGGTGGGAGATTTTGTTCAATTTCCACCATTTGAGTAGGGTTCTATCTTGTAGAAATTGAGGATTCAGAGTCATCTGACTTGTAGGCATTTTTGTTATCTGCCCTTACATTGTAAAACTTGTAAATTTCTGAGCCAGCTTTTGTTATTGCGCCATGGCGGTTCATGTTTTTAGCAGTTTGTAAATTGTTGTCGTCTTGTGACCCCTCCTGCAAGGATATGTGAGATTTCGAATGCATACGACATTAAATTATTTATCAGCTTACTATGTATATGGTTGAGCACAGAAGAATGTATTTATTTTCTTTCATATAATCGGAAATATCTTAAAATATTGAAGACAACAGAAATATGAGGTGAATAGAAAATAATAAATTCCTTCTACAAATAACTAAGGGTAAAAAGAAAAAGAAACAGAAAAATAAAATCGAAGCAGTTCACATTCATACATGTCCAGTGGAGTTCAACTTATGAGTTATGTTACAGAGAATTGAATATTGCTTAGTAAAAGAAAGGAAACCTTGTGGTTTGGGTTTCTCTTTCACCTTTTCCAAAAATACAGCCAGCCGTTATCCAATGGCCACTTGTAGGCTCGCACAAAAGCGGTGGGGGACACTTCTTCTTCTTCATGAACCCTCTTGCGTCTCTTTCTGCCATTTGTGTTGAGTCTGTTGACACGTTGACAACAACAATTAAGCTAGCTTCCCTCTCTTTCTACAATCTCACTCATACAAAAGCCAATTGTGTGTTTTCAGTAAGTCTAGAATAAATGTGTCTCCTGCTCTCTGTTCTCAAGTAAACTGACCAACCAGAAATGAAAGTAGGCCAATTAGTGCCTTGATGTATCAAATCTTATTTGATTTAGTTACCTCATTTTTTTTTCCAAGTTTCCCAAGTATATATATACTGTCTACTCTTTGACAATGATGCTAGTATATTGCTTCCATGATTCTTATCAATCTTTGTTCTGATAGCTGTATTCTATAGCCTTCCAAGTTTCATGTTCTAAAAGAGTTTGTTGTTATTTCTCACTCAATTAAAAGTCCCAATACGTTATACTGTTTTGCAAGGCCATGGTTGGATGAGAGAACAGGAGGAAAGGAAACTTTGCCTTATTTGATAGCATGGTTTTTTTGTTTCCTTATTTTAGGGTCCAAATGTTAGCTAGAATTATAGTTTTACTCAAACTCTAAAGTGCAATATCTTTTCTGCAGAGGAAGCCAAGTTTAAAAGTTGATGAGGACTCCCATAAGGTACACAAGTTTCCAGTTTTCCATTCTGAGATTATACATATATATATATATAAGTTCTTCTCTAGAGAGGAAATTTGCGGATGCAGACAGAGCACACATGGTGCCGACGACATGATGCCGACACAAAAATCCAAATACATGAACAGCACATTTCAATGACCTAAATTTCGTGTCTGCGCTGTGTTCGCTGCCCGTGTCAGCGCTCTATCCGAAATTTGCAAATTTGCTCTATAGAGTAAATCCCTCTCTATATATATGTGTGTGTGTGTGTGTGATTCTGTGATTGTATACTTTGTAGCAAAAATGTAATAGTTAGGCTAGGTTGTATAGATGCCACTGTGTTCCTATCATTGCCTAAGTATTATTTATGAACTGGAGTTGAGGTATCGGGTCAAAGTGTACTTTCAGAGACTCATAGTCATCTTGGCTTGCTATTTGATAAAGGATATGATCATAATAAACAATCATCTCTCCATATGATATTTATAATAACATGCTATGTAATTGCATGCTTACTTAATACTAGACATTTTTCCTGCAGAGTACAAGACATTCTTCAAAACCTATATTATTGAACAAGAAGATAAAGGTATGTCCTCCTCTATATGTGATTACATGCTCTGACATAAGCAGTAAAACATGCATGTTTTGCACAGTTAAAAGGGACAAATTTTCTTTGGTTGTGGCTGTCCAGGGTATACACAAATGAATTGTTTGCTTCCTGTAGTGCAATTAATAAGTACTAATTTATTTGAGGGCAGCGGTTTCTCTCTCCCTATTTTTATTATTTTTATGAGAATTATTTCATTCACTGAGGATATGTGTGAGTATATGTGATTGTAGGAGAAACCAGGAAGTGAATTGTCCAGGGAAGATGCAAAAGATGGTGATAAGCAGCCTACTAGTCGAAAAGTGACCCATGGAGTCCATTTGGTCAAGGGAAAAATGGACCATGGAATGGAAGATTATATTGTGGCAGAAAATAGGAAAGTGAATGGCTATGAGTTGGGTTTGTATGCAATTTTTGATGGCCATTCAGGTTGTGAAGTAGCAGAGTACTTACATGCCCATCTATTTGATAACATATTAAGTGAGGTATTGCCATTTAATGTTGTCAATTTTTATCCTTGTGCTCTTTATCTGCAGTATAATTTTAACTGGGGACTTGTTTTCTTTGCAATATGCTATGAATGCATAGCCTGATTTCTGGACAAACCCAAAACAAGCAGTCGAGAGAGCTTATAAATCAACAGATGATGAAATTTTGAAGGTAGTCGGTTCACGAGGAGGCTCAACAGCTGTCACAGCAATATTAATCAACGGAGAGAAGCTACTAGTAGCCAATGTCGGGGATTCTCGAGCAGTTTTATGCACAGATGGTGTTGCAAAACAGATAACTGTGGATCATGACCCACAGAAGGAGAAGGATCTTGTTGAAAGCAGAGGTGGTTTTGTATCGAAGAAGCCAGGAAGTGTTGCACGTGTGGATGGCCAACTAGCAATGACAAGGGCATTTGGGGATGGAAAGATAAAGGAACACATAACTTCAGAACCAGATATAAGGGTCAAGAAGACGGACAACAAAACAGACTTCATCATTTTGGCAAGTGATGGCTTGTGGAAAGTAAGCTTGAGATTTTAGAGGCTCTAGCATAAATTGCATTGAATAGTAGAGATTTTGGGTTATGTGCTGTTGGTGAAGGTGATGTGACCCCAAGAAAATATTTATTTGTTTATGCAGGTGATGTCAAACCAAGAGGCTTTGGATTGCATTAGAGAATTTGATGATGCTGAAGAGGCAGCTGTGGAGTTGATTGAAGAAGCTTTATCTAGGAAAAGCTATGACGATATCTCCTGCATAGTTGTTGTCTTCCACTGAGTAACATGCCCTTCTCTCAGCAGATTTTGTCTCATAAAATGTAGTAGCTGTCATAGCACAGTTTTGGCTGTGTATCAGAAATACATTCTGAGAAAGACAGTATCTGTAGGAACTTGTTTGGTGTGTCAAAGTGAAGAGATTATTCAGTTTAAGTAATTCCAATTTGCTGCATTTTGATATTGTAGCGTGTACTTCTTACACCATGGCTAATTGATAAACTACGGCTACATTTTTTAATGTGGGACAAAGCGTGTGGACTAATTGACAATCGGTGAAAAGGTTCAATATCATATAAATTACTATAAAAGGCTATATTTTTGGCAATGTCACGTATACTCTCTAAAGGATAAAGGTTCAAAAATTCTGTTTAAGCATAAACATTAAAGTATTAACATTGCTGGTGTATGTATATCGTATATTATAGCTGGTTATAAGTGAAAAGCTACGTTAGCCTTAAAAAAGCTGAAACCTATGATGACTGATGAGAGGCATTGCTTGTTGTTAAGCTTACTAGCCGCATAGGAAAGAGCTCTTAACTATTTCACAAAAATTAGAACCCAAACCCAGAAGGAAGTTTTGGTGTCTAAACTTCATTGATGGTAAACAATGCAGGAAGAGGTGGAATACTCTGTTCATTTCTGAAGAAGTTGCCGAGATCAACCTTGTGCTTGACTTGTGCAAGTCTCTTGAAGTTACCTTTGAAGTACTTTGTACCCCAACCAATTGCTTGTAAGTAGCTTGTGTTGTGTTGCTTGTTGCTCCCCAAATCAAGGTCCCTATAGTTGACATAGGCACCCCTTGGAGACCTGGAAACATAAGGCTGCATGAACCTGTAAAGCATTCTAATCCAGTGCACATACCTTGCCTCAGCCTCATTTGCACCCCACTTGACTATGTACTGTATGTTGTACAAGTTACCTTTTCTATGGGGAAAAGGAATTTCACATTCTGAAATCTCACTCATCTTTCCACCATAAGGATCCATTATCATGAACACAAGTTCTTCTTCCAGCAACCTCTGCCAAACCCCTTCTAGTACAAACTCTGGTATGGGTTGTTGCACAAAGTCAGATTTAGCCTTGAAATTGCTATTGTATAGGGCCTCCCTGGACAGCAAGACCTACAAGGACTGGTCTTTTTCATATCCTGCAAAATACAGGGTAGATTGGCCCCAACTCATTTCAATGCAGTCTTTGGCCTGCAATCCCAGCTCTGGAAAGCTCTGACTCATCAACGGGATGAGTCTGTCAATTCCTCCAAGAAACAGTGAGTTGAAAGATGCTTGGACTGTTTTCTGATTCCCACTGCCCACATTTTGAATGATGATTCTGATGAAAAGATCTTCATGGAACTTATCTGCAATGTACTGCCACCTGTGGATAAGGTTTGTAGCACCTTCAGCCAATGTTTTGTGAACTGTGAAACCAGTCACCATTTCTGGGACCCTGACTAATTTGATTTTCCATGAGAGTATGATCCCAAAACTTGCTCCACCACCTCCTCTAATGGCCCAAAACAGTTCCTCACCCATTTTTTTTCTGTCAGGGACTCTTCCATTGACATCAATTAGTTGAGCATCTATGAGATTGTCAGCTGCTAGGCCATACTTTCTTATCAAGGTACCAAACCCACCTCCACTGAAGTGCCCACCAATCCCCACAGTGGGGCATAGCCCTGCTGGGAATCCATGGATTTTAGTACTTTTCTTAGCAATGTTATAATAAAGCTCACCTAAAGTAGCTCCTGACTGAACCCAAGCTGTTTCATCTGCAACATTAATATCAATATTACGAAGATTGATGAAGTCAATGATGATAAATGGGGTTGCACAGAGGTAAGATAGGCCTTCATAGTCATGACCTCCACTTCTGACCCTGACTTGTAAGCCAAGTTTTTGGCTACTACAGAATGGCTGCTCGGATTTCAGACTCGTTAAAAGGTGTAACAATGAGAAGAGGTTTTGATGTGGAATTTAGCCACCTAGGATTTTGTTGTGAAGATTGCAAGAGAGATGAGTACAAAGATGAGTTTGAGGTGTGAATTATTTGTTCAGAAGCTTTGGTGTAGGTACTGGATTGGGTTGTCATGCACAGCCTGAAACTTTCACTACTGATTGAACTAGAAGTTGCCCATGAAAATGAAACCAAAAACAAAGAAACTAGAGCAATGAACTCCATCTCTATGAAGAACTTAGGCTTCTAGATTTGAGCTTGAGTTTGAGTTTGGCTACTTATATTTGTATATATATTACGAGTAGTCTTGTCTTGGTAGGGTAGAATATTTGCTTAATCAGTAGATATTCTTAATTCGGCTGGGTTAGTTCTGCTCATCTGTATACAACAAATGGAAAAGTGATGATTCCCATGTAGTGGATGAAAGCTCTACCATATTAATACCGATTTGTCTTTAACATTTCCGTCGGCATTCGGCAGGTAATTAAAGTTGACACTTGCCGTTTTCTTGTTCATGTGCTACTCACTATGTGTCAAGACGTAAGTCACCCAAGTCCCAACATTTTATCATTTTCTTGCCATTTTTCATGGTATATGTCATAATCGTAATTGTATAGGGGTTAATTGCATGCATTCTTATTAATTGACGTAGCTGCCCATCCACTTCCTCTTATTCTTGCAATTTGGGTAATGCATGTGGGACTTCCATATGCTTTTCGTTGAATGGTTGCAATGTGTCAAATTACCTATTACACCTGCCACCTCACAAAACTCCCCTATCAACATAGTTTAATAGCTCTCTCTCTCTCTCTCTCTCTCTCTCTCTCTCTCTCTCTCTCTCTGCTGAAAATGGATGACTCTATCCTCTGTTTTTTTCTAGGCTTCCAGGATCGGCATGTGTTGAATGAGTCATACCTGGACATTTTCAAATGTTGTGGCAGCTAATGTGCATGCCACATCAGTTAATGTAGTGATTATATTATTGTTTCGTCAATTCAAGCTTTTCCAAGCCTTTTTCACCTCTACCACCTCATCAATATTAAAATATTAATGCAGATTTCTTTGATTTTCATCTAGCATTAACAAGGTTTTCATGAACAACATTATGTATTTCATGAATTTGCTTGAAAACAAATAAGAGAATAAAATTGATGGGTCCAAATCAAATCTAGTTCTTGCATGAATGTGGCAAATCTGTGCTCTGTCTCATAATATCTTATTACGTGCTACTACTGCATTTAAAAGTTTGATTATAAACTCTAACAAAAAAATGATTTCTTCCAGAGGAAATGCTACAATACTTTGCTCATTCTTGAAGAAGTTTTCATGATCAACCCCACCTTTTGTGCTAATTTCTCAAAATTGTGCTTGAAGTACTTTTCATCCCAAACCTTGGCTTCTGAAAAAGTTCCATTGACATTTCTCCCAATTTCCATATCCCTGTAGTTGACATATGCAGCTCTAGGGTTTTTGGAGACAAAAGGACCCATGAAGTTGTAATGTCTGTTGATCCATTCCAAGCGGCTCTTCTCAACCAAAGCTCCCCCCTCTTCCCATTTGGTGAAGTACTGTATGTTGTATAACACCCCAGCTCTATGGGGAAATGGAATTGAAGATTCTGATATCTGACTCATAATTCCACCGTAAGGGTCCCAAATAATTATGCCAGCCTCACCTTCTAGCATTACCTTTCATATGGCCTCTAAATTTGTTTCTGAAATGGGTTCAGTCACAAAATCTGATTTGGCTTTGAAGAAGCCCTTTTGAACATGGTTTCTGTCTAACAAAACCTCTATGACCTCTCCTGGCTTTCCACCATTAGAGTATACAATAGACTGAATCCAACTCATCTCCTCACAGTTCTCAGGCTTTAAACCCAACTTAGGAAAACCCTTTTCAATCAGTGGGACTAGTTGATCAATGGTTCCAAGAAGAAGGCATTGAGGTTAGCCTGGATTGTTCTTCGACCATTAGAATCCTTGCCTTCGAACATGATCACTCTTATAAACAGATCTTCATGCAACCGATGAGCAATCTGTTGCCACCTGTAGATCAATTTGGTTGCATTTTCTTCAAGGGTCTTGGGGATGTTGAACACTGTGACCTTAGGAGGAACATTAACCAACTTGATCTTCCATTCAACTATAACTCCAAAGCTTCCACCACCACCTCCTCTAATGGCCCAAAACAATTCCTCACCCATGGAGTGCCTGTAAAGAATGTTCCCTTCACCATCAACCACAACTGCATCTACAACATTATCAGTCCAAGACCAAGTTTCCTCATCAATGTGCCCTGCCCCCACCACTGATATGCCCACCAGCACCAACTGTAGGGCAAAGACCAGCAGGGAAACCAAGGCCTCCTCTGCTCTTGGTTGTAACATTATAGTAAAGCTCACCAAGTGTGATCTTGAACCCATGCAGTGCCATTTTGCTGTAAACTCTTACAGTACGGAGGTTGACAAGATCAATAATGACAAAGGGCACATCTGATTTATAAGACATGCCCTCATAGTCAAGACCACCCCTTCGAATCCTGACTTGCAGGCCATTCTGTTTACTGCAAATCACTGCAGCTCGAACGTGAGAACAGTGATACGGGGTGATGATATATTGAGGGTTTTGATTTGCAGTGCCGTTGGTGAACCTGAGGTTTTGTATAGAGGACTGAAAGATTGATGAAAATGAAGGGTCATCAGTGGTGTACACCAATTTGCTGAGGTTGGTTAAATGAAGTGGAGAAGAGTAGGCTTGGGAGGCAATGCAATGAAGAAAGTTGTGTCCATGGATGAGGTCAGATGTTGCAGAGAAAACTGAGAACAAGAGAGAAAATGTTTCATAGGTTAGAATGGAAGCCATTTTTGCTTCCTCTCACCGCCATTTATTAGGCTTTGACTATTATGGTAGAACAAGAACTCGTTTCAAACTTCTCTTAACTGTTATTAATTTCTCTCTTAATTAGCATCCAGTATTAAAGGTGTAATCGGCCGGGAGGAAATCAAAACAAATGAAACTGAAAAAGTCTGATACCGTCATTAATGATATCTTTATATCATCATTAATGATTTTAATTTCAACAAGGGAGATTTTATGTTATAGCTAAAATGCCACTAGAATGTAAATATATAACCATCTTTTCCATATTTAAGCTTAAGAATTGGGTCTAAGCAGAGACGGGATTGAGCCTCACAAAGTTAGAGCAGGGTTTGGCTAACACAACCCATTGAAAAAAAAAATGAAAGAAAAGAAATGATTAGTTCATTGCCTTCAAAAAGATAATATCATTTTTTAATTCTAAACCCTAATATCATATAAAAATTTCTAGAGCAGTGGAATGTTGAACGCTGAGGCCAATAGAATTTTATTCCTTTATTCCAGTACATGAAATTTGACAAACATTCTCTTACACAAAGGACATTAGGTCAAACCAATTAAAGCCTTACTTACTGTACTCAAGTCCTAGACCTTGCAGCGTGGAAGAGGTGGGATGCTCTGTTCATGCCTGAAGAAGTTATCAGGATCAACTTTGGTCTTAATCTTTATCAACCTGTAAAAGTTATCCTTGAAATACCTGTTACCCCAAGCACTTGCTTCAATAAAGCTTATGTTGCTCTTCGTGTTAACCCCCAAATCAAGATCCCTATAATTCACATATGCTTGCCTTGGGAACATTGTAACATAAGGGGCCATGTAATTGTAAAGCTTCCTAATCCAACCCATGTGCTTTGCCTCATCTTTATCTCCATCTTGCCATGATGTGAGGTACTGAATTTTGAAGATAACTTTTCTGTGAGGGAAAGGTATGGCAGACTCTGAAATCCTACTCATCATTCCACCATATGGGTTAAAAATCATCAGAGGAGAGGACTCTTCCATCAACCTTTTCCATAGCCCCTCAAGCCCAGTTTCAGGAATTGGGTCTTTGACAAAGTCTGACTTGGCTTTGAAATAATTCTTGAATGTGGATTTTCCTTGAAGCAAAACCTCAGGAGGAGTCCCACTTGGGTACCCCGCTATGTACATCACAGATTTCAGCCAACTTGTTTCAGTACAATCCTTTTTTGTCAAACCCAATTCAGGGAATTGTGTTTGCATAACATGGAGGAGTCTTTCAGCGCCTCCAAGAAACTGTGCATTGTAAAGAGTTGTGACAGTTCTCTTCCCACTTTTGCTGCCAGCTGATACTTGTATGATGACTCTAATAAAGAGATCTTCATCAAGTTTAGTAGCAGCCACTTGTTGCCATCTATGGAGGATCTTTGTGGCACCTTGTTCCAAGGTCTTAGCAACTGTAAAAACTGTCACAGTTGCTGGAACAGGAACCAACTTTACCTTCCACCAAAGGATGATACCAAAGCTTGATCCTCCACCTCCTCTAATTGCCCAAAACAGATCCTCTCCCATGGCCTTCCTATTAAGAACTTTGCCACTAGCATCAACAATTCGAGCATCAATGACATTGTCAGCAGCAAGACCATATTTTCTCATCATACTACCATATGCGCCTCCAGTAATATGCCCTCCCACGCCTAAACTCGTGCATAGCCCGGCAGGATAGCCATGGGTTTTGCTTTTCTCTGCAATTCTGTAGTAAACTTCGCCAATGGTAGCGCCAGCTTGAATCCATGCACTGTTGCCTTGGATATCAACATTGACTGATCGAAGCTTGGCAAGGTCTACAACAATGAAAGGTGTTTCAATTTGGGACACGTAGGAGAGGCCTTCATAATCATGGCCTCCACTTCGGACCCTGAGATGTATTCCAAGCTTTTTTGAACAAATAACAGCAGCTTGGACATGGAAATCATGCACTGGTGTGAAAATAAACTGAGGCTTTGGTATTGAAGGGGTCAAGTACCTGAGGTTTTGTGCAGAGGATTGCAGGACAGTAATGAATGTAGAATTGTTTGGGGTGAAGAAGGCTTTAGAGAATGGAATCGAAAGCTTAGAATTATCTGTGAGGCACTGTCTAAATTTTTCTTGGATTGAAGCTCGGGGATGTGCCCATGAAAGAGATGAAAGAAGAAGAAAAAGAAGAAGAAGAACAAACCGCAAAAATATTGGAGATTTTGGAAGCACCATGCTGCCTTGTACAATTGTGTCCCTTTGGAAGCAGCTTAGTGTGTGTTACTTTATAGAAGCATGAACGTCAATATGAGTTAATGGGAACGTCATGTGAGGATGGGATCATTTGGGTCAATTGTCTCCATTTTAATTATGCAGTGTGTTTAGTGGAATGTGATGAAACATATCATATTAATCGAAAAAAGCTTCCCTAGCACTTGATTAGGGAGATAGACATAACGTGTTTATACACCCCTTGTGTGGAATTTTTACTCCATATGACTCATAAGTCATACCATGCGCGCTCCTCTCAACCACAACTCCCCCTTCCTCCATTGACCACTTGGTGAAGTACTGTAGGTTGACCAAGACTAGATCTATGTGGAAATGGGGTTAAGATTCTGATATCTGACTCATTTTTCCATCCTAAGGATTCAAATCATTAGGCCTGCCTCCCCTTCTAGCATTACCCTTCATGTAGCCTCTGAAATAGTTTCTGAAGAAGCCCTTTTGAACATGATTTCAGCTCTCCTTGGTTCCCATTATCAAAGTATAGAATACACGTACTGATATTCAACTTATCTTCTTGCAGTTCTCAGGCTGCAGACCCAACTCATGAAAGCTTTTTGCAGTCAGTGGGACTAGTTGATCAATGGTCCCAAGAAATAAGGCATTAAAGTTAGCCTGGATTGTTCTTCCACCATTAGAATCCTTGCCTACAGTTATTTGATTCTTAAAAAAAAATCTTCAAGGGACTGGTAAGCATCTTGTTGCCACCTGTGAATCAATATGGTTTCATTTTGCATTTTCTGTGACGCAATCAATGATCAGTGAACCGGGCATGCGTGGTGTTTAATTGAGAACAGTTTAGCAAGGGGTGCCGCTACTTGGACCCAATTTTTTTATGAGTATCCCTAACAATTTAATGAAATATTAATTTTCAATTTTATCTTAATCTAAATTGACAGTTAAGGACAAAAATATTACAATACCACGTAAACAACCTTCCATATCTAATTCATACCTCTGTTTCTTTTGAATATGCCTAAGGAGAGGCAGAGTTTTGCAGAGCAAGTAAAGCAACTTTTGCAAGTTAATAGTTGCATCTGTTTCTTCATGACCAGACTGTAAAGCAAGTACTTTGTTCAGAAGGAAATAATATGGATCCAAAACAGGAACATAAGAAACAGATAATAAACAAAAGCTAGGCACACTGCACACACCACCGCAACTCCTCCTAAAAGCATATTCTGCAGTTGCAGTTTCCACTTACGACAATAAGAACAAGCAGTCTCTATGTCCTCTCTTGTCTTCTCAGGGTACCCGTTTCTGTGGTGCAATGAAATCAAGAATTCATTCAACCTACTATTTGACTACAACCCTACATGTATAATTTATTTTATTTAGTTATGAAATTAGGTTTTGTATGAGGTGCAACCCTACATGTATTAGTTTTTTTGTTTTTTTGTTTTTATAATTTCATTTTATTTATGAAATTATTTTATTCATTCTTCTGAAATTATTTTATGACTACAACCCTACATGTATAGATTTAGAGCAGGGTTGGCCTGATCCAACCCACAGAAATAAAAATGAAAGAAAGCAAAAGATCAACACATGCCCTCAAAGAAGATAATATCATATTTAGATTATCTTCTATAATACACCAATATTGAAGCACCCACATCAGTTGCATTACATCACTTTCTACAGCAGTTGAATCTTGAACATTTTGACCAAGAGACTTCTTTGACAAGTTTATTCCACTATATGAAATTAGTCAATTGTCAGACATTCTCCTAATGAAAATACACTGGTTTGCAAACATCATATATCTTCTATGATGACCTCAAGTTCTAGATTCTGCAAGAAGTGGAAGAGGTGGGATGCTCTGTTCCAAGCTGTTTTGAACAAATAATAGCAGCTTGGACATGGGAATCATGCATTGGTCTGAAAATAAACTCAGGCTTTGGCATTGAAGGGACTAAGAACCTGAGGTTCTGTGCAGAAGATTGTAGGACAGTAATGAATGTAGAATTTATTGGAGTGAAAAAGGTTTTAGAGAATATTATGGAAACCCTACAATTATCTGAGAGGCTTTGGATGAATTTGCCTTGGATTCAAGCTTGGGGAAGTGCCCATGAAGCTGATAGCAGAAGGAAAAGAAACAGTGAAGAAATTGAAGAGTTTGGGAGCATCATGTTGCCTTGTTTCAGTCTCTTGGGTGGTGCTGAGGAAGTATCATAGCGCATGTGTTGCTTTATAGAAGCATGAAGGTCTCCCTCTGATAACAACTTGTATTTGAGCTAATGCTAACACCACTCATTTGGGTTCATGAACTCCATTTCAGTTATGCAGTGTGTTTTGTGGAGTGTGATGACTCATACCATACTGTATGTGGAGATGGAATTATCCTCCATGTGGCTGTCCTGGGTTCACATTATCAAATAATAAAATAGACTGAATATCCAACTTATCTCCACCACTAGTCCTGGGTTCAGTGGGACTAGTTGATCAATGTTCCCAAGAACAAGGCATTAAAGTTAGCCTGGATTCCTCTTCCACCTTTAAAACTTCAATGATGAAGATAAGCAAATAAATCTTCATGCAGCTGGTAAGCATTCTGCTGCCACCTGTGGATCAATTTGGTTGCATTTTTCATTTATATTAACACAATCAATGATCAGTACTGGCTGGGTATGCATGGTGTTTAATTGAACAGTTTAGCAAGTTATGCAAAGAAAAGAAAAAGAAGTATAAGATTCTGTGATAACACTTTGCTTTAATGAATGCATACTTTTCCTTAGCCAAAGTGTGAACTTTAATGGGATTAGAACTGTAAAATTAGTCTAGAACTGATCATTTTTAATTTTGACTTAGGTTTGGGTTTGACTTCTCCACATACAAAGAGACATTACTAATTATCTCATTTTGGTCAAACCCGCGGTGCAGTTAGAGATGCAAAAAGTTTTTACCATCTGTTCCATAAAGTTTGGGTATTTGTTACATGTGTCCTTTATTTTTTATGATATTTTTAAATATTTTTTTAATTTTGTTAGTGGACTAATGAGCAGTTAAGATATGATGTTTGGCTAACAAGTAGGAGTGTGGGATGGCTTCATCTCTCACGTTTGATTAGTTGCTATCTTTTAGGTTCTTTTCCTCATATATTAGTTGTGAAAAACACCTATTTAAGGTGTGAATGTAATTAATAAAGGATAGAGAAATATTTAGTAAATAAAGTGATTTATTTAGAGGTCGAGGTTTCTCCATAAACCCCAATCCAATTTTCATTGTTTTGCTTAGTCTTTTTTACTCCGGTCCTTATCAGTAATTCAGGTTGCATATAAAAGTGCATCTACATAACCCAAAAATTTAACACAAATCATGCATAGAGTCAGCTAAATACTAGTGCCACATACAGAATCAGGTTTGATACCTGGAAGAATCTGAATACTCCTTTCAGGAGACTTTATGTAACCATTGGCTTCTTTGTATTTCCTTACAAACGCAGTTTTGTGGAGGTTGTTTGTAATGTAATGCCTGTGTTATCTTGAGCAGTTCCTCTGCTTGTTCTAACTGCGTTTGCAGACTGTTCCTTCCTGTGGTAGAAAGATATCACTAATTCATTTATCTTACTATGTGACTACAAGTACAACCCTACATATATAAGTTATTTTATTTGTTTATGAAATTAGTTTATTTATATTCTAAAGTATACCTTTTTCTTTACATAAGTTACCATGGTGATTATGCCCTGTGGCCTAGGCAGAGTCAGGCCTGGGCCTGACAAAGTTCGAGCAGAATTGGTCTGACCCAAGAATTTACTAACTAGTATGTCCATTAAAAAAAAACAAGTAATATCGTTCTTAAATTATCTCCAATAAACTATAAGAAATCCATTATTGCAGGCTTGCAGCACCTATATCAGTTACATTGCATCACCTTTCTACATAATTTGAATCTTGAATGTTCTTTGACAATTTTATTCCAGTATATAAAACTAGACAAACATTGTCTTAAACAGAGCACACTGGTCAGTCAACCCAATCTAAGCCTTGCCGTACTGCAAACATCAATATATCTAAGTCCCAGATTTCTTATGATGATGACCTCTAGTTCTAGATTTTCTTGCAGGGAGTGGAAGAGGTGGGATGCTCTGTTCATGCCTGAAGAAGTTATCAGGATCAACTTTGGTCTTAATCTTTATCAACCTGTTAAAGTTATCCTTGAAATACCTGTTACCCCAAGCACTTGCTTCAATAAAGCTTATGTTGCTCTTCTTGTTAACCCCCAAATCAAGATCCCTATAATTCACATATGCTTGCCTTGGAAACATTGTAACATAAGGGGCCATGTAATTGTAAAGCTTCCTAATCCAATCCATGTGCTTTGCCTCATCTTTATCTCCATCTTGCCATAATGTGAGGTACTGAATTTTGAAGATAACTTTTCTGTGAGGGAAAGGTATGGCAGACTCTGAAATCCTACTCATCATTCCACCATATGGGTTAAAAATCATCAGAGGAGAGGACTCTTCCATCAACCTTTTCCATAGCCCCTCAAGCCCAGTTTCAGGAATTGGGTCTTTGACAAAGTCTGACTTGGCTTTGAAATAATTCTTGAATGTGGATTTTCCCTGAAGCAAAACCTCAGGAGGAGTCCCACTTGGGTACCCCGCTATGTACATCACAGATTTCAGCCAACTTGTTTCAGTACAATCCTTTTTTGTCAAACCCAATTCAGGGAATTGTGTTTGCATAACATCAAGCAGTCTGTCAGCACTACCAAGAAACTGTGCATTGTAAAGAGTTGTGATAGTTTTGTTCCCACTTTTGCTGTCAGCTGATACTTGTATGACGACTCTAATAAAGAGATCTTCATCAAGCTCAGTAGCAGCCACTTGTTGCCATTTGTGGAGGATCTTGGTGGCACCTTGTTGCAAGGTCCTGGGAACTGTAAAAACTGTCACAGTTGAAGGAACAGGAACCAACTTGATCTTCCACCAAAGGATGATTCCAAAGCTTGCTCCTCCACCTCCTCTGATTGCCCAAAACAGATCCTCCCCCATGGCTGCACGATCAAGTACTCTGCCACTAACATCAACAATTCGAGCATCGATAACATTATCAGCACCAAGGCCATATTTCCTCATCATGGTGCCATATGCACCTCCAGTTATGTGCCCACCAACCCCTAAACTCGTGCAGAGACCAGCAGGGAAGCCATGTGTTCTGCTTTTTTCTGCAATTCTGTAGTAAACTTCGCCAATGGTGGCGCCAGCTTGAACCCAAGCGCTGTTGTCTTCGATATCAACATTGACTGATCGAAGCTTGGAAAGGTCTACAATAATGAAAGGGGCTTCAGTTTGGGAGACATAGGAGAGGGCTTCATAGTCATGGCCTCCACTTCTGACCCTGAGATGTATTCCAAGCTGTTTTGAACAAATGACGGCAGCTTGGACATGGGTTTCATGCATTGGTGTGAAAATGAACTCAGGCTTTGGGGCTGAAGGGACCAAGTACCTGAGGTTTTGTGCAGTGGATTGCAGGATGGTGTTGAATGTGGTATTGTCTGGAGTGAAAAAGGCTTTGGAGAAAGGAATGGATATCTCAGAATTGTCTGAGAGGCATTGGATGAAATTCTCTTTTACTGCTCTTGCATGTGCCCATGAAATTGATGAAAACAGAAGGAGAAGAAGCAGTGAAAAAATTGAAGAGTTAGGAAGCACCATGGTTGCTTTGTTTGTGTCTCTTTGGGTGGTGCTGTTGAGGAAGTAGCTTAGGGTGTTTGTTGCTTTATAGAAGCATGGAGGTCTCTCTGTTTGACACCAACGTGTATTTGAGGTAATGCAAACGTCATGGTGGTGATGGGATGTTTGGGTCAATAGTCTCCATTGTAATTAGAACAATTCTGTCTCACAAGTCACGAGAGGCTAGATAGAGCATGTTATTTTTTATTTTTTTATTCTAAATTAATAAAAATTAATTCATAAATTGAATGAAAAAATAAAAAATAATATAAGAAACTCCTCTAGTTTTCTGAGAAAAGCATTGCTGTTTTAATTACGACTGTTGCAGAATAATAATTGAACTTCTGAAGACTTCTTGAAGTATGGAGTATGGACCAATTCATCAGTCAACATCTTGATGATGATCTAGATACCAATATTTCTATTCATTTATGTTTCTTCAGAGTTAATGTCACAAGTGTACAAGCATTGTTTTGTCATGTTCTTGCTTTAAATTAAAGTTCACGGGAATTTTACAAATGGGTTTAGTACAATAAAAATGAACTCGGAAGAAATAGATTTTTCCTTTAGGCTTAGCTTATTCACGTTCATATTTAATTAGAATATGGGCTAATAAATACATAATTAACACCGTAGATTATCGATATACTGGGAAAACTTTACCACATAGTCACACAAAGGATTCCCATGAAAAACGAAAATCACATACAAAAGATGTAAAAGAAGTAAAAAAGGAAAAGTCAATGAACCATGTACCATGTGGTTGTTGTTGTTGTTGTTGCTCAGAATTGAGAAACAGCCCCACCTCGATCATAAACCAAAATAGGGAACATGAAAAGAAGGAAAGGAACAGATAGGGATAGGAAACCAACACATTTAATAATGCAGCAATAACATACTATTAACTTTCACAATTCTATCATATCAAAGAAAAGAAACTAATTCCACATTAATTGTAGATTTCAATTGAGCATTTGGTGTCACCACCATGCCTCGTTTGGAAAAAGCAGTTCTGTTCTCAAATTTGCTGTCATTTATTGTCTCTCTTCGTATATTTTGTTAATTTTATTAAATAAAGAATTAATAAAATTTAAAAACTGTAGTAGAGGTAAAATATGTGAAGAAGAATAGAAAATGACAGCAAATTTAACGACAGTAGATCCCAACCCCTTCCGCGCATGTTACATATATACACGATTCATATCAATGAATAGTTGAAGATTATTATTACCCATCTTTTGATGCCATGAGAAAATAATTTCTTAACTTTGAGAAAGCATGCAAGAATCAGATTAATAAATTAAAAAGGAAGACTTTGAGAAAAGTTGGTCTAAAAGAGAGATTGTGCTTATATGTGTCATAGACTCGTATCTTAAAAAAAGTGCGTGCGGGCATTTTACGGGTGCTATATTTCCAAAATGGAGATCGAGGGCATTATGTCAACCTTACGTAACCTAGGTATCCCCTATTACATGTTTATACACATGATTAATTACTCACTCTTCTTAATCCTGCTTATTTTCTTGCTAATAATTATAAGGTGGAATATAAACTTGCACGACAAAATTAAAACGGCTGATATTTTTCTCTCTTAATTCCTTTCCCACTTTACCAATATATGAGCCTATGACTTGAAGCTTGAGGCACCTCTTTATTGCGTGTTCACTTTTATAAGGTTGCTTAATTATTTTCTCAAGCTAGGGTTTAGTGTGTGAGCTCTTCGAATATATTATCATAATTCTTCTCTTTCAATAACTTAGGGTTTAGTGCGTGTGCTCTTCAAATATATTTTCTATAAGCTAGGGTTGTATTTGGTGATCAAGCCGTGATTATAATATAGATTGTTGTTACATTTGTCACCGACATTTAATCTACCAAATTATAGTATTTTGATTCAAAATTATAATATTTATGAAAAATTATTATGTATAATTATAAATACTACGTAGCGTACCGACATATTATATTATGGTTACACATAATAACTTTTTATAAAACTAATATTCTTTGAATGAGTCCTAATAATTTATCCCGACACGATAAATTTGGGCGCTTAATGCGCAAGAGGGCCAGCAGACTATTTCTGGAAAAAGCTTTGGTCGTCAAACGCTGAATTTGCGCCACAAGTATATATACAGTGATGAGTGATGAGCGATTGAGAGGGTCCAAAAGGAAGCTTTTGTTTGCAACCTTATTAGCCACAATTAATATATCTGCATAATGAATCCTCCAAATGTCAAATAAAGCAACTCCATCACTTACCCAACGCAAAAGCTCTCTCAGATATTTATGGTGAAAATGGTTAATGGCCCAATATACCAATACTTGAAAGCCATCTTTAACTTTATTTAATTGGGTTCGTGTACCACTTTCCACTCCTCTAACTGGTCAATGCATATATATATATATATAGATATATGCTTTTAATTTGTTATACCTATATTGATAACCATGGAACAAGTCCAATACGTATTGTGTTTGTGTACCACTACAGATGTTTCCCAATATTACATATATATACAGATTATGGATATCGATCATTGGATCGGAACTGTACATTATCTTCTTTGAATTATGGCATGGCCACTTGTTTGGACGGCACAGGGGAATAATATTTAGTGGATGGTTATTGGGAACAAAATTCCACCGGGGAATAATAAGCTTGGCACACCAAGTTAGAATCAATCATGCAACTAATCTGATTTAATTGATCAGTAGGTGAATTATGAATCTGGACAATAGCTAGTTTCTAATATTTCTGTAATTTTGGAAGACTAAATTAAGAACTAATTAGTTACTTTTTTGCTGTTCATCTGCTAACCTTCAAATTAATCATTTCAAAGGGTACTTTTAAGCTAAACCACTGCTTTAAAAATTGATTGATTGAATGTCCATATATATAGAATGTAAACAAGAACGTTCGCCCATGTGATCATCTTTTATTAACCTTTTTATATTAGTTTGATTTCTGTGGATAAATATATCTACAATGTGATCAACTGATCATCAACTTTTGCTTTGAATTGAGACATCTGTATGCATATTATTTGCTACCTAATCTATATTTGTTTGGAAGCGAGATTCGTGGTTTTGTTAGGATCGAGGTGATGCCATGACAAAGTACGTGTTTAATTAAGTGGTAAAAAAGGGGCATATGCTTTTCATGTTGTTGATTGATTTCTTTGCTAAAGTCCGGTGGGTTCCTGATTCTTTTCATCAAGTAATCACAGTTATCGATTCTATATGTAAAACAATCACACAAAGTTTTTGTTCCAAAACTGAAAAAAAGGAACAACATAATTAAAGTGCTTTAGGTTAGCTATCTTATGCATGTATACGTCACATCATTAACGAGGTCTGATTTGTCATGAGATGATCAATTAAAAATCCTAACATTTAGGCCATTGGTTGTGGTGTTGTCCATTTTCTGACAATCTCAGCGTACTGGGCTTTTTCTTACATTTATAGTGCTTTGTGTTTTTGTTTGGGCTGTGCCTTGTGAGGCTTTGCTCTTTCTGTTAGTTTTTTGGTTCCATTTTCTCTGTTCTGAAAACAGATAATTTATCTTAGAAGATAGTACCAAACAAGCCTTGATTATAAAGGAAAAAATAACCTTGATAATCAAAGCAAAAATCAAAATCTAGAAACATGAGGGAGGCAACAATGGATCCGATTTATTATTCATTAGTAATATGAACTATGAAGGAATAGAAACCGAAGCCCAACCCATGTATTTATTTGTACCTGCCCAAAAGAACAGGGATGCTCTGTTCATGTCTGAAGAAGTTACCAGGATCGACCAAGGTCTTCACTTGAACAAGTCTCTTAAAGTTGTTGTTGAAGTACTTCAAACCCCAAATGCTTGCTTGTGCATAGCTTGTGTTACCATCATTGTTGTTCCTCCCCAAATCAAGATCCCTATAGTTCATATAGGCACGTCTTGGGGACTTTGACACATATGGTTAAGAAACCGAAGCCCAACCCATGTATTTATTTGTACTTGCCCAAAAGAACAGGGATGCTCTGTTCATGTCTGAAGAAGTTACCAGGATCGACCAAGGTCTTCACTTGAACAAGTCTCTTAAAGTTGTTGTTGAAGTACTTCAAACCCCAAATGCTTGCTTGTGCATAGCTTGTGTTACCATCATTGTTGTTTCTCCCCAAATCAAGATCCCTATAGTTCAAATAGGCACGTCTTGGGGACTTTGACACATATGGTTCCATGTATGCATACAGCTTTCCCATCAACCCAATGCGCTTCTCAGTTTCCTTATCATCATCCCAATAGCTCCAATACTGGATTTCAAATATGTTTCCTTTTCTATGTGGGAAAGGAGTTTCTGAGTCAGAAATCTCAGACATCGTTCCACCATAAGGTCCCAGATACATCGGAGCCTCAGTTTCCATTAGTGTTTGCCATAAACCCTCCAGGCCAGCCTCTGAAATGGGTTGAATGACATAGTCTGATTTGGCTTTGAAGAAGCCCCTCGATTGCTGAGTCCGCCGAAGCAGAACTTCTGTTTCGTTTATCGGGAGGCCAGCAGCGTTAAGAACAGACTCAATCCAACTCATTTCAGTGCAGTTTCTGCGGTCTAAACTCAACTCTGGGAAACTCTCTTGCATCAAATGGAGAAGTTTCTCAACCGACCCCAAAAAGAAGGAATTGAATTCAACCGTGATAGTTTTTCCACCATTTGTGCCTGCTTTTTTTGAAACACTTAGAACCAACTGTAGCGAAAGGTCTTTAGGAAACTTATCTGCAATGTTTTGCCATTTTGAAACTAGTTTTGTTGCACCTTGTTCTTTGGTCTTGACAATTTTGCACACTGTTACAGATGGTGGGACAGGAACCAACCTCAGTTTCCATGCCAAAATGACTCCAAAACTTGAGCCTCCCCCTCCTCTAATAGCCCAAAAGAGCTCTTTTCCCATGGATTCTCTGTTCAGAACTCTGCCATTGACATCAACAATCTTAACATCGATGACATTGTCAGCTGCTAGACCATATTTTCTGACTAGGCTACCAAATCCACCTCCACTAATATGTCCCCCAACACCAACAGTGGGACAAGCCCCTGCTGGGAAGCCATGGACTCTGCTTTTTTGTGCAATTTGGTAATACAACTCTCCAAGAGTGGCACCTGACTCCACCCATGCATTCTCATTCTCTATGTCAATATTGATGGTTCGAAGATTGAAAAGGTCAATGATGATGAAAGGAGCACTGGATGAATAAGATAGGCCCTCGTAGTCGTGGCCCCCGCTTCGGATTCTTATCTGTATTCCCTCCTTGTTAGAGCAAATTATGGCTGCTTGAACATGAGAGTGATGAAGAGGAGTAATGATAGCTTCTGGTTTTGGTGTTGAATTGTTTAAGAATCTGAGGTTCTGTATTGAAAATTGCAAGACTGAGGAATAAGCAGAGCTGTATTTGGTGAGAATGATTTGGCTTGAGTTTGAATGGCTCTGTATGTGGGAGGAAAAACATATGAAAATTGCAAGACTGAGGAATAAGCAGAGCTGTCTTTGGTGAGAATGATTTGGCTTGAGTTTGAATGGCTCCGTATGTGGGAGGAAAAACATTGAAGGAAGCTTTCAGAAGTCGATTTTGAAGATGTGGACCAAACTGAGCTGAGAAGAATGAAAAGTAGTGGAAGTAGTTTTACTTTTAACAGGGCCATGTTTATTTCTTCTGCATAAATGAAATGGAATGAGCTCTTAACTCACCTATATATATATACATACATAGGATTTATTTTTCCTCATCGGTGGGCATTACCACCATCATGGTAATGGATATAGTT
>QANT01006250.1:0-27356 GCA_003254885.1 Purshia tridentata
GTCATTACATGTTTTTTAATTAACTTTGTCCATGTTCTAAGTCATTACCTTTTTTTATTTAGTAATTTTCTCTAAAGTTGAAGAATTACAAAGTCATTGTAATCGCTTTCTCTTAATATTTCAGTATTTTTTTATTATTTAATTAATTTTTTAGTTTTATTTTATATCCAAAAAATATATAAAGCAATTTAATCAAAGTTGTCATCTTTTCAAGGGTTAATTGTAATGATTGGTAAACTATACCTTGGAGTTCACTCAATTCTAAAAATGGTGTCTAAACTAGTTTTGGTCCTTGTCCTTCATTTTGTCATTTGAATGCGAGTTTCATCATTATTTTTCGCTTCTTGCTAGATATTATTGTTAATCATTTTTTACTCAAATTGAATATGAATGACATGCAGGGATTGGTGTTGCTGACGCTGTCATCTATGCTTCCTTCTCTTACTTCTCCTGACTGTGAAATTAGTACCAACAAGCTCATGACATCATGTTCTCCTTCTCAGCTCCAAGTAGTATTATTCTTCTCCTCCCTTTATCTTGTGGCAGTTGGTCAAAGTGGACACAAGCCTTGCATTCAGGCTTTCGGAGCTGATCAGTTTGATGGACAACATCCAGAGGAGTGCAATGCTAAAAGCTCATTCTTCAATTGGTGGTTTTTTAGCATTTTTGCAGGCACCTTAGTTATAGTAGTGATCTTAAACTATATACAAGACAACTTGAGTTGGGGTCTTGGATTTGGAATCCCTTGTATTGCAGTGCTTGTTTCACTGCTTGTTTTCTTGATTGGAACTACAACTTATCGGTATTGCATCAAAGGGAACGAGGCCAGCCCCTTTTTAAGAATTGGTAAAGTCTTCATTGCTGCATTGAGGAACTGGAAGACTACCCCTTCATCGTATACTAATGCGGATTCTTGTGGAAGCTTGCCTAAAGAAAGTTCTGAACAATTCAAGTAAGAGAATTCAACTTTCTTTTCTATCCATATCTAATTTTTTTGATTTGTTTGCACACATGCATCATGAGATTTAAAAAGGGGGACAGAAGCAACAAGAATCAATTATGAATTTGGATATATTTTACATGTGAGGAAGTTCATTTCTTGTAGGAGTATTTCAGTGCTCTATATTTAAAAGTTATTGTAATTCGTACTTAACGAATGCCATGCATGATGGCCTAATGTTAGATTCCTCAACAAGGCCTTGCTTCCACCAGATTCTTTAAAGGAAGATGGGAAATTGTGTAGCATTGTTGAGGTTGAAGAAGCGAAGGCAGTACTTAGGCTTGTTCCAATTTGGGGTACATGTTTGGTATATGCTATTGTGTTTGCACAGCCCTCAACTTTCTTTACCAAGCAAGGGGATACCCTGGACAGAAGAGTTGTGGCAGGCTTTGACATACCAGCTGCTTCACTTCAATCCTTCAAAAGCCTTGCCATTGTTCTCTTAATTCCCATTTACGACCGCCTGTTTGTTCCCACAGCAAGAGCTTGTACCCAAAAACCATCCGGTATCACAATGCTACAGAGGATAGGAACTGGGATGGTTTTATCCGCTCTTTCCATGGTAGTTGCAGCTCTAGTTGAGATGAAGAGGCTTAAAACTGTTCAAGAATATGGTTTAGTTGACAAGCCAAATGTGACTATTCCAATGAGTGTGTGGTGGTTGGTTCCTCAATACCTGTTACTCGGAATTGCTGATGTTTTTACTGTCGTTGGTCTTGAAGAGTTCTTTTATGATCAGGTTCCGAATGATTTAAGAAGCGTAGGACTGTCCCTCTACCTTAGTATGTTTGGTGTGGGGAGTATTCTGAGCAGCTTTCTTGTCTCTATCATTGAGCAGGCAACTGGTGGAGCTGGAGGGCATAGCTGGTTTTCCAATAATCTAAACCGTGCGCATCTTGACTATTTCTATTGGCTACTTGCTGGACTCAGTGCAGCACAGTTGGGTGTTCACTTGTATTTTGCAAACTCTTACATATATAACACCAAAGGTAAAGATAAAACATAAATACTCCATTCTGCCAATGAAGTAATCATAACTTACTATAAGTGCATATAGTAGGCAACACAGTGTATTATATATGGAAGGAGAAGGAGGAACAGAATATTTAGAAATCATAGTTTTTCTGTCTCCCATGGTTGTTCTTAAGTCTATTTTTCAAGTCATCAGATGCAGATTATGCATCTTGAAACTCTGTGTCCTTCTCAATTGGCATATTTGTACTGCCTTTTAATCTTGTATTGCTGCTTCTCTTGTGGCCATGCCCCATTTTTTGTCATTCGGTCTGCCATTGTATCTATGAGCTTGAAAGACACCCTGCTGTTTGCTCTTGCTCTGTTCTTGTGGGATTCTTTCTCAGTTTGGTCTCCGCAGTTTGTTTTTTGTTGGGATTTAAAAGAAATTAGAGGCATCCAACTCAATACTAATTGGCTAACGCTCATTATGTAAGTTTATAATTTTCTAATGTGGAACAACACTCTACATTTTCACGCTTGTACCTCTTCTTATGTCCTTATTTTGTGGTTTTATAGTTGGCTAGACACTTGTAGTTGTTTTGTCACCAAATCATTGTCTTGTAGTTGTTTTCGCTCTTAGATCACCTAGTGAGGAAATAGTCGAGAGAGGCGGAAGAAGAAAATTGTGAGCTTTGGGAGATTTCAAGTGAATTCCAAACCCAAACCCAAACCCCTTTCCCCCACTTCTATTTCTAGTGTTCAGGCGAAGGATAATTTGATTAAAATCATAGCACCTGAATCAACAACAACCCTAGGATCTCAAATATGCTGTATTTATCTTTTTCCTTTTATGTGGACCGGCATGGTCGTTATATTGTACAAATAGAATATGCACATTTCAGATATTACAGAGCTTATGCTTGACTCATTTGGCTAATGAATTATTTTGTGCACCTAGACTAGACTAGTGGAGTCATTTCTATTAGATTTTGGACCCACAAAAAAATAAAAAGTACTAGCTAAAACGTCTCTCTTTGTTTTTTGGATGAAATCCTATAGGGTTATACGTTTGATTGATAATCTCAATTACATTATTGAAAAAATTATTGTGACAAGACAAGACAATCATGTTTTCTGTTTGTGTTGATTGTGTCCATGACGGATGACTAAGCACACCGACCCATAGCAAAGTCAATCAATAATTAGAATTAATTTTTCAAATCTCGTTTTGGACTTTTGGAGGTAAAGCATTTTAGATTATTACAAGCTATTGACAATCTTAATAAATTAGTGTAGTAAAACTAATAAATGTATCATGCATAATGCATTTACGTCATGCCATTAATTAGTGAAAAATAGGCTGTATATCTTATGAATTAAAATGGATTTGTGCACTCATAAAACAAACCTCCACATCTTTGGGGATGAGCTTCAAAATTCAACAACCGTCACTTAAAAAAAGCATTCAACAGCCTTTTTATTTTATATTTAATAGAGATATTTTTCTCTCCACCACTATAATAGCAAAATAAATCAATCCCATTTTCTATCCACCACCATAATAGCAAAATAAATCAATCCCAAAATAAGTTCCTTAGAAACATTAAAAAAAAAAAAAATCAAATATTTAATCACAAGTCAATAAAACTATTTAAAAACAAAATATGACGTTGTAATATGAATACTGATATGGACAATAATCAAAGGGCTAAAATTAAGGAGTTAAATAAACATTAAAAAAAAAAAAATCAAATATTTAATCACAAGTCAATAAAACTATTTAAAAACAAAATATGACGTTAACAATAATCAAAGGGCTAAAATTAAGGAGTTAAATCTATAAACTCCTGAGCAATGGTGAATGATAATGATGGTAGGGGTACTTCTCCGATGCCATACCAAAATAAGTGCTCATTTTTGGTGAGGGATAAGTGCTCATTTTCTAAAATAAAGCACACCTACGGCCTACCACTACCATCACCACCACTCACCCTAATTACCAACACCACTGCCACTACCTCCACACCCCAACACAGTCGCCACCACCCTTACTACCACCATTGCAGTACTATACCACTATCATCGCTGCCACTACCACCACCTTACTGCCACTGGCCACCATACCCCTGCCTCCACTGCCATCACCACAACCATCACCATTAGCACCACCCCAATTTCAATATTGTAGTTGTCACTCCCGTCACCATCACCATCACCATCCTACCTTCACCACTATTATAACTACTTACATGGCTTTTAAATTTCATCATGCCTAATAATTAAGTTAGCCAAACAATAAATTTTACAAATTCTATGGCATTAAATTGCATCATTTTAAATTCTGTCATTTTAATTTTACTTAGCACTTCCAAACTTTCTCAAACGTATGAGTTTTGATTAAAAAATTTATTTTAGGATATCTAGTCTGCAATATCAACACAGATTTGATTTTATGATAATAGAAATAGTCTGGTTCGAATAAATTTTGAGCAACTGTTATACACTTAATGATTGGATAAACACAACAAGTTATCTAAATATAATTATCTGTTGTTTCTCATAATTGCTCAAAATATATAGTACGTAGAGATGGTGAAACGATTGTTCCATTGCAAAATAACAATAAATTTATGCAAAAAAAAAAAAATTCAACGCTATTTCATAAATAAATATAATATAATCATTTTTTTTTTTTGTCTTTCAAGTCCACTTTTTCAATTTTTCATTGTGGGTGGGTGTAGGCTGTAATTATGTAGCTCAACAGTAATAGCTGTTTGTCACATTTTCATTACTTATAATTTGAATAAGTAAATATTTGATCCATGACTTTATTTTGGAAAGCATATTCCTCTCTAGACCAGTGTTTCGAATATTATTATTATATGTAAAGTTTGCACATAATTTCGCAACACGTGCGCCAATATGTTCACTTTTATTTTAATATATATATATATACACATTTTAAAACTTGAGCATATATTTTAAGAATTTTCAAAAGTTTTGCCCATGACTCTGCACTTCTGAAGTAGCTCATGTCATTGATGTCAATGCAGCTACTTTACTTAAAGAATCAACACGAATTACACATGACCCACAAAACATAATGCACAAAAGACAAGCAATCGTCGACATGACTCACAAAAGATCGGATAACATTAATTAAACCCAAACGCAGAACTTTCATAAAAATTGTCTTTTTTAAGTCCCGATATTTTCAAGTGTTGCTCAACAGTTCACTAGAGTTTCAGTAATGGCCAATATTAGTCACTCTGAGTCTCCAAACGCTCAAACTCCACTACTCGATGACACTGTTGAGGGTGTCGTCGACTTCAAAGGCCGCCCGAGTTCTAGACGAAACTCGGGCGGTTGGCGGTCCGCGTCATTTATAATAGGTAATTAGTTTGTCCATTCACTTAATTTGGTTAAATAAAAATACAAAAACTCCACATATGATATTTTTGTTTATAATATGTAGGGGTGGGGGTGGCAGAGAGGTTCGCATTCTATGGGGTGAGCTCGAACCTGATAACTTTTCTGAGTGGTCCGTTGGGACAGTCGACGGCGGCTGCGGCGGTGAACGTGAACACGTGGTCTGGAGCCGCGGCTTTACTTCCTTTGTTGGGAGGCATCGTCGCTGATTCATTTCTTGGACGCTTTCGCACCATTCTCCTTTCTTCTCTGCTCTACATCTTGGTATGTAATTAAATGGTTTATCATAAAGGTTTATAATTTTTTTTTTATTGTTTTGTGGAACCTCGTGAATAATGAGATGTACTATATATAAAGCTAGGAAGCACGGACGCTAATAGGAGTGGAGTGTCAAAGTGTCGGATGTCCGATATGTATACTTAACACATATATACTTGTCCTTTAAAATATTAAAATTAATATGAGATTAGATTGAAAAAAGAAAAGGACAGAATACTTAAAATTGTATGAGTTTTATGAGTAGGAATTTGAGACATGTTTTATAAGTTTTATTTGGTATATGGTTTAATTATGTGGTATTTTATTTACTTATTTTGAATATTTAAAATTTGTATATAGATTTATTTAGTATGTATATATATATATATAAATATTTAAATAGTCGTTTATGTGTTTTAAACTTTTGTCTTATCAACGTGTCATATCATATCGTGCCCTTGTATTCGTGTCAGTGTAATTCTAGATATAAAGTTACTACTGGTAATGATATTTGAGATTGTATCCCATAATTACACACCTGCATCCTAATAGTATTATCCTTAAGAAACAAGTTAATTTCCAGAGCTCCCTTCCTTTATTAAGGCTCACAAGATCGAATGTGGTCTGTCACCAGTTGCTACCTTTCTGCCATGGTGCAAAGCCAAATCTGATTTCTCTTTTATGACACAGTAAAACAATTAATATGACACTTAAGACCATGATAAAATTATAATAAATGTGACCTTCATGATCGAGTAAGTATTGTGCACAATATTCTTGCATTGCCATGGTTGAATGCTAATCATCCTTCACTAATTAAGATTAATGGATGTCTCCCAGGGACTAGGCTTGTTGACATTGTCGGCCGTGCTTCCTTCTCTCAGTGCTTCAGACTGCCAAAAGACCAGTGAATCCACATCATGTTATTCTCAGCTCCAAGTAATTTTCGTCTTCATCTCTCTATATCTGGTAGCAGTTGGGCAAGGCGGGAACCGGCCTTGCTTTCAGGCTTTCGGAGCTGATCAGTTTGATGGACAAGATCCAGAGGAGTGCAAAGCCAAAAGCTCATTCTTCAATTGGTGGTATTTTGGTATATGTGCAGGTGCCTTGCTTACACGTTTGATATCAAGCTATGTACAAGACAACATGAGTTGGGTTCTGGGATTCGGAATTCCCTGTACTGTCATGGTCCTTGGACTGTTTGTTTTCTTGCTGTCAACCACAACTTATCGGTATAGCATCGTAGGGGATGGGAAAAGCAGCCCATTTGTGAGAATTGGTAAGGTGTTTGTTGCTGCGTTTAGGAACTGGCAAACTACTCATTCAGAACCCCTTCCAAACCTGCATCATCCATGTTCTGAAAAATTCAAGTAAGAGAGTTAACTGTCTGCATATTTAGCTGTATTTACCTAATTCTTATACATACCATATATACTTTAAAATTAAACTATACCAGTCGAATATGAAAAACTTTGTGTATAATGTTAGATCAATGTTTGCATTTGTAACAACATTATCAGTAAGTTGGAACTAAGACTTAATTAATTGAGCTAAAATGGATCAATGTACATATCGATCCTTTTTGGGATCTCTTGATGTGGCAGGTTCCTCAACAAGGCATTGATAGTGCCACCAGATACAGAGAGCTTGAAGGAAGATAGGAAGGCTTGTAGTGAGTTTGAGGTAGAAGAAGCAAAGATTTTTCTTGGTCTTGTTCCTATATGGGCTACATGCTTGGTATTTGCTATTGTTCTTGCTCAGTTCTCGACTTTCTTTACCAAGCAAGGGGCAACCATGGACAGAAAAATTGTGCCAGGCTTCGACATACCACCCGCTTCACTTCAGTCTTTCATCAGTCTCATTATTGTTCTCTTCATTCCTGTTTATGACCGCGTTTTTGTTCCAATCGCAAGGGCTTTCACCAGGAAACCCTCTGGCATTACAATGCTGCAAAGAATTGGAACTGGGATATTTCTATCTGCTATTTCCATGGTAGTGTCAGCTCTAGTTGAGATGAAAAGGCTCAAAACTGCTGAAAAGTATGGTCTGGTTGATATGCCAAGGGTCACAATTCCAATGAGTGTGTGGTGGTTGGTTCCTCCATACGTGTTAATCGGAGTGGCTGATGTTTTCACAATGGTTGGTCTGCAAGAGTTTTTCTATGACCAGGTACCAAATGAATTAAGAAGTGTAGGAGTCGGCCTGTACATGAGTATCTTTGGTGTGGGAAACTTCTTGAGCAGCTTTCTTGTCTCCGCCATAGAAGAAGCAACCCGCGGCGGCCGAGCAGGCAGGGATAGCTGGTTTTCCAATAATCTCAACCGCGCACATCTTGATTACTTTTATTGGCTACTTGCTGGACTCAGTGCAGTAGGACTGACTGTCTTCATGTATTTTGCAAAATCTTACGTATATAAAAGGGGAGGTACAAACCGTACAATATAAATATTGTATCCTCTCAGTCTACTATGTAAGAACATGAATAAGAACATAAATGCATGCATACCCTACGATCTGATCAAACTAAGAAAATCACATGCAAAGTGTTTGGTGATGAAGAAAAATAGAACATATTCTTAGAACACATGAAAGAACAAGTACCAAGTACCAAGTTGGCCTACTTATTAATTGATTAGTTGATTTCATGAGAGTTGGCTAGCTGCATGCCTACTCTCTGATGAAGTATTGCACTAAATAAACTTGTTAATTAGAGTATTTCAACATTAACTATTTGTCTTAATTTGTATACAAAATTGTTCACTCGCTCACCATAAAAATGTTGTAATTAAATTTCGGGCTACAATTCAATAATCGGTTTCTTTCATACTTTAAAACATTTCTTTATTGATCATTTATGGTTCATGCAAATAATAAGTCAAATAAATTATTTAGCCATTTAATTATCATTAAACATCATTTTATTTTATTTTACTAATTGTATTTGTTCGTATAATTTAAACAATTAATTATCGATTTAATTGAATTTTTATAATAAAAATCCTTAAAGAGAGAGCCAAAAACTAAATAATTTCGATCATTTAAATGCATGAATTGTCACGATCATTGAAAAACTTTTTATTTTTCTTAAAGTGAAGTGATAGACTGATAGTGCTCTGTTTCTTTGATGGTTTTTTATTTTTATTGGAAGAAATAGTAGATGATGTTGATGTTGTTTGTTAATAAGAAATTTGCAAATTAAAGGAGAAAAGTAAAAAAACAATAATATCTTGTTTCTTAATTCTTACTGAAGATGGAAGTCCACATTTTTCAGTATCTCAAACATCAATGGCCAGCTCTCACTACGAGGCCCCGGAAACACAAACCCCACTGCTAGATGCCGCCGTCGAGGGTGCCGTTGACCACAAGGGCCGCCCAGTCATCAGATCCAGCTCAGGCGGTTGGCGATCCGCATCGTTCATAATATGTAAGGCCACATCGAATCACTTGTTGATTATAAATTATAAATTAATTAATTAGGGAAGAAAGATGATGAATTTGTTTGTTTTGAGTTTTGAGCTTCAGGGGTGGAGGTTGCAGAGAGGGTGGCGTACTATGGAATTGGTTCGAACCTTATATCGTTTCTGACTGGGCCTTTGGGACAGTCCACAGTCACAGCGGCTCAGAATATCAATCTTTGGGATGGAACGGCGACGTTACTTCCTTTATTCGGAGCCTTTGTCGCAGATTCTTTTCTTGGACGCTACCGCACCATTCTTCTTGCTTCTCTGCTCTACATTTTGGTTACTCTCTCTCTCTCTCTCTCTCTCTCTCTCTCTCTCTCATTGTACCTTAGTTATGTATTTATTATTAAAGACTAAAGAGCAAAACATAAAAAAGAAAAAGAACACTTCCAATTTGATTTGTGTGTGTATAAATATTGTACCTTCATAGTATGAGTGACTACGAAATGTGAAATGAAATGATTATGAATGTGAGTTGTTTCAGTATTGTTTCTACATCTTTCTATAATTGACTGCCATCATTCTTGACCCAAATTGGAACAGGGACTTGGCTTGTTGACTCTGTCAGCCTTGCTTCCTTTTCCCTGTGCTTCTCATCTGCAGTCATTATTTTTCTTCTTCTCTATATATCTAGTAGCTGTTGGGGCAGGTGGACACAAGCCTTGTGTTCAGGCTTTTGGAGCTGATCAGTTTGATGAACAACATCCAGAAGAGTGCAAAGCCAAAAGCTCATTCTTCAATTGGTGGTACTTTGGTGTATGTGCAGGTCCCTTGCTTACATTTCCATTATTAAACTACATACAGGACAACCTGAGTTGGGGTCTGGGTTTTGGAATTCCTTGTATTTTCATGGTCTTTGCATTGCTTATATTTTTGCTTGGAACCAGAACTTACCGGTATAGCATCAAAGGGAATGAGGAGAGCCCATTTGTGAGAATTGGAAAGGTGTTTGTTGCTGCATTAAGGAACTGGCGAACTTCCCCTTCAGCAATATTAGCTTCTGCAGAGGAATCTTGTGGAATCTTGCCACACCAAAGTTCCCAACAATTCAAGTAAGAAAGTTAACTGTCTGCATATCCTTAGATTAATCATTAAAGAGAAGGGGGATATAAACTAGCAACAAGATTCACTAAGGAAGTCTGATACATACAAAGCCCAATATATCGTGCATGACTCTTTGAGCACCCTGTACTTTAAAAAACATTTGATAAGAGATGAAGATTTGCATGAATTGTACAAAATCTCCTATATGGCTACATATCTCTCGACTTTACATGGGATATGAGAAGTACAATATGTATTTCATTTTAGGATCGATATGTACACCACATTGCATTAATTGATCCTCTAATCTGGCAGGTTCCTTAACAAAGCCTTGTTTGCACCACATGATTTGAAGGAAAATGGGAAGGTGTGTACCATCATTGAGGTTGAAGAAGCAAAGGCCGTTCTTAGGCTATTTCCAATATGGGCTACATGCTTGGCATATGCGATTGTGTTTGCACAGTTCTCAACTTTCTTCACCAAGCAAGGTGCCACCATGGACAGAACAATTGTGTCTGGCTTTGACATACCAGCTGCTTCACTTCAGTGTTTCGTCGCTGGTTCCATTATGATCTTCATTCCCATTTATGATCGTATATTTGTTCCAATAGCTAGAGCTTTTACCGGGAAACCCTCTGGCATTACAATGCTACAAAGAATTGGAACTGGGATGATTCTATCTGTTATTTGTGTGGTAGTTGCAGCTCTAGTTGAGATGAAAAGGCTCAAAACTGCTCGAGATTATGGTCTAGTTGATATGCCAAGTGCCACAGTTCCAATGAGTGTTTGGTGGTTGGTTCCTCAGTACTCATTGAATGGATTGGCAGATGTTTTCACGATGGTCGGTCTGCAAGAGTTTTTCTATAATCAGGTGCCAAATGAATTAAGGAGCGTAGGACTTGGCCTCTACCTCAGTATCTTTGGTGTGGGAAGCTTTCTGAGCAGCTTTCTTATCTCTGCCATTGAGGAAGCAACCAGTGCTGCAGGCCAAACTAGCTGGTTTTCGAATAATCTTAACCGTGCACATCTTGATTACTTCTATTGGCTACTTGCTGGACTTAGTGTAGTACAATTGGCTATCTACATGTATTTTGCAAAATCTTACATTTATAATATGGGAGGTAAGAAATAAAACCACTTCTTGTAATTCAACTGTTGTCATATATTTAAATTACAAATTTGGTAATGCTGGTACATGATCGAAATCGTTCTCAACTCAATCTATATAATCTATGAAGTCAAATGATAAATAGAGATGCATGTTATGAGTTCTTGTAAAGATTTTTTTATGTTTTTACAAATTGTTTACATATCTATTTGTTCCCTCAAAAAATTCCATGGCCTAGATATGGAAAGGGCATATCAAGGGAAAGTTTCCGTCTTTTTGGTGTGAATGCGAGTGTGTTACTATTCGGCTGGAAGCAATAATAGGAAAAAGCCAAATTAAACAACTAGTCTGTGTGGTTTGGTCATATATCAATGTTACACACGTGGTTTCATTTTTTTTTATCAATAGCCTTGTGGTCCAAGTTTGTTATCAATCAAATCTTGATTGAGAATTTAGCTTGGGGTATATGCGTCATTTTCTATTTTTAAAAACAAAATTTTAAAAAATAAGACTTTTAATTTTACATTTAAAAAAATTTTAAAATATAATACTTTTATTTGTTTAATAACAAAATGCGCAATTATTATGACACTCGGTTGGTGTATTATATGATCAATGCCATATGAAAATGACAAGTGTTGTTTTGGTTTTGGTAGATAAACTTACTACATGTGGAGGATCTGATATGATACTTGGTGAATAAGAAGTGTGCCATTAACGGGAAAAGACAACGCAACACGATTTCGTCGTTAGAAATACCTCTCGGTGAGTCCACATGCAGTAAACTCAAACACAACTTACAGCACCAATGGCTGGGCTGAGCTGGGAGTCTCCGGACACCCAAACCCCTCTACTAGACGACGTCGTCGAGCGTGTCGTTGACCACAAAGGCCGCCCGGTCCTCAGATCCAGCTCCGGCGGTTGGCGATCCGCCTGGTTTATAATAGGTAAGCCCGCACCGAATCAGTCACTAATTAGTTTAATTAATTACTAATTGTGGTTGAAATTGTTGAATTTATTTCAGGAGTAGAGGTTGCGGAGAGATTCGCGTACTATGGAATCAGCTCCAACCTCATAACGTTTCTGACAGGGCCTTTGGGACAGTCCACCGCTACTGCGGCTGAGAATGTCAACATCTGGTCTGGAACGGCGTCGTTGCTTCCTTTATTGGGAGCCTTCGTGGCTGATTCTTTTCTCGGACGCTACCGCACCATTGTCCTCGCTTCTCTGCTCTACATTTTGGTTTGTACCTCACTCCATTTTCATATTATTTATTTTTAAAATTTTAGCTGCCACGCAATGAATGGTTGTACCTTGTGGAATTATGACGTCAGTCAATGTGGTTTGGATTAGATATGTGACCCGGTTCCGGATATATTGGATTGGGCATCATATTCAATGGATTTTTAAGAGTAAATTTGGTTAAAATGTGCCTAGCATAGCATGTAAATGCAAAATAAATATTGTAAAACAAAAATGGCATAGTGTAATTTTGAATGTGAGCTTCATTATGTTTGATGCTATCATCATTTACCAAAATGGGAACAGGGGCTTGGCTTGTTGACTCTGTCGGCCTTGCTTAGTACTACTTCTCAGCTCCAGGTATTATTATTCTTCTTCTCTCTATATCTAGTAGCAGTTGGGCAAGGTGGGCACAAGCCTTGTGTTCAGGCTTTTGGAGCTGATCAGTTTGATGCGTCAGATCCAGAGGAGTGCAAAGCCAAAAGTTCATTCTTCAATTGGTGGTATTTTAGCATATGTGTAGGTGCCTTAGTTACACTTACAGTATTGAACTACATACAGGACTACCTGAGTTGGGGTCTGGGTTTTGGAATTCCTTGCATTGTGATGGTCTTTGCACTGTTTATTTTTTTGCTTGGAACTAGAACTTACCGGTATAGTGTCAAAGGGGATGAGCAAACCCCATTTGTCAGAATTGGCAAGGTGTTTGTTGCAGCCATAAGGAACTGGCGAACTACTCCTTCAGCAATAACTTCTGAAGAGGAATCTCGAGGAACCTTGCCTCACCAAAGTTCTGAACAATTCAAGTAAGAGAGTTAACTGTCCTGTGTCTCTATAGGTTAAACAGAAAGGGTGGATAAACTAGAAACATGATTAATAAAGAGTTTGATATATGTTGCAGGACTAAGTACCTTTTACTTCAAAAACATTTTATCAAAGATGAGGACTTTATATAGTGTTAAATCTACCACATTACATGGCATATGACGGGCAGCTGTTTTTATTTTTATTTTAGTAATAAGGGCATTTTAGAATTTTATAAAATGATAATTTCCTTTATTGATCAAAATATCATACATATGCTGGATTTATTATCTTTATAGTTGGTTGTTGATGCATTGTTGCCATTCACTGCATTCATTTACTGTGGGACTATTTAGAACTTTGCCATAGAATGGAACTCTTGAGTATGTCTCGAAAAGTAACTTTCACTTGTCATTCAAATAGCTACACCCACTACCTCACTGTGTTCCAGCCATAAAAAAATTTACTAAAGTTTCCACCTTGCTATACTTCCTTTACTTCAAATTTTGTTCTTCGTGTTGATTAATCTGATTTTTAAATGTTCTGATAAACAAAATCTGATATTAAAGACTTGGCTAAAGTTCTTACTTGGAAGCTCCTTTACATTATTTGAATCCTCTAATGTGGCAGGTTCCTCAACAAAGCCTTGCTTGCACCAGATGATTTAAAGGAAAATGGAAAGGTATGTACCATCATTGAGGTTGAAGAAGCAAAGGCTGTTCTTAGGCTATTTCCTATATGGGCTACATGCTTGGCATATGCGATTGTGTTTGCACAGTTCTCAACTTTGTTCACCAAGCAAGGTGCCACCATGGACAGAACAATTGTGTCTGGCTTTGAGATACCAGCCGCTTCACTTCAGTCGTTCATCAGCCTTACCATTGTTATATTCATTCCCATTTATGATCGCATTTTTGTTCCAATAGCCAGAGCTTTCACCAGGATACCCTCTGGCATTACAATGCTACAAAGAATCGGAACTGGGATGCTTATATCTATTATTTGCATGGTAGTTTCAGCTCTAGTCGAGATGAAAAGGCTCAAAACTGCTCGAGACTATGGTCTGGTTGATATGCCAAGTGTCACAATTCCAATGAGTATTTGGTGGTTAGTTCCTCAGTACTTGTTGACTGGATTGGGTGATGTTTTCACGATGGTTGGTCTGCAAGAGTTTTTCTATGACCAGGTGCCAAATGACTTAAGGAGTGTTGGACTCGCCCTCTACCTCAGTATCTTTGGCGTGGGAAGCTTTCTGAGCAGCTTTCTTATCTCTATCATTGACGATGCAACCAGTGCGGCAGGTCAAACTAGCTGGTTTTCTAANGTTTTCTAATAATCTTAACATTGCACATCTTGATTACTTTTATTTGCTGCTTGCTGGACTCAGTGCAGTTGGCCATTTTCATGTATTTTGCAAAATCTTACATTTATAATAGGTGAAGATACAAATGCTGTGGCTTTTTTTTTTTGACCAAAGCAAATGCTGTGCTTTAACAGTCACTCTTATAGTTGAAAATCAGTATAGTGTAGTTGTAAATTTAATTTCATTTAGTTCATTCCATAATTGTGGGATCTCTCATGAAGTTTATTCCATATAGTATTTTAACGATCCGAACCGTTTAATCTTTAGGTTTTTATTCAAAGATCATTCTTGCAAGAATGATTTATGAATAGAGGCCTAAAAAGTAGGTTTGAATTGTTGAAAAATTATATAGAGTGAGTATATCCAACTCATCCCACAATTAAGTTAAAATGTGAGATTTTGAAGCGATTGTTACTTAAAAATTGAAATTACAAAAGTAACATTAAAATGTGACATAAAATGATTGTCTCCATGTCTGTTGGCAGATCCACATACATTGTGGATAGGCCAATTGACCTCACATAACTGTTTTGTCCCCATTAATCTCATGTCATTTATTCTAAATTTTATTGACATTTTAGGGCAAAAATGGTTTGACAAAATACCTCAATGAGACCATTTTTGAATAAGAGTCATAAATCTTCTTCATCAGGCCCCCACAAAGACAAATTTCTAGATCCCTCATTATTTGTGTGACCACGGATTGAAAATCTTCCAAATGTGAGATAATCTAATTTCATATCTATTTAAAATAACATAATATGATCTAAAAAAGTTTCCTCAAATGTATTTTTGGGTTTTGTTTTACTTTTACTTGTTTAATAACATAATGTGCAATTATTATGAGAGTCGGTTGGTGACTTGGTGTCTTTATATTCCTCATGAGGCTTACCATATGAAAATGATATTGGTGAATAAGAAAGTGTGCAATTAACGGTAAAAGACAACACAGCACGATTTCGTCTTAGAAATATCTCTCCTTACGAGTCCTTATTGATGTTCAGTGAGTCCACATACTGTAAACTCGAACACAACTGACAGCACCAATGGCCAGGCCTCACTGGGAGTCTCCGGACACCCAAACCCCTCTACTAGACGACGTCGTCGAGGGTGTCGTTGACCACAAAGCCCGCCCGGTCCTCAAATCCAGCTCCGGCGGTTGGCGATCCGCCTGGTTTATAATAGGTAAGCCCGCAGCGAATCAATCACTAATTAGTTTAATTAATGACCTGAGGGGATAATATAATTGAGAGTTAAATTGTTGAATTGATTTCAGGGGTGGAGGTTGCGGAGAGATTCGCGTACTATGGAATCAGCTCCAACCTCATATCGTTTCTGACAGGGCCTTTGGGACAGTCCACCGCTACTGCGGCTGAGAATGTCAATATCTGGGCCGGAACGGCGTCGTTGCTTCCTTTATTCGGTGCCTTTGTGGCTGATTCTTTTCTTGGACGCTACCGCACCATTGTCCTCGCTTCTCTGCTCTACATTTTGGTTTGTACTTCACTCTATCTTCATATGAGTGGCTGTACCTTGTGGAATTATGACGTCAGTCAATGTGAATTTGATTAATTATTTGACCCGGTTCCGGATGTATTGGGTTGGGCATCATATTCAATTTTTTTTTTCTTTTATTTTTAAGAGAAAATTTGGTTAAAATGTGACTAGCATAGCATGTAAATGCAAAAGAAATATTGTAAAGCAAAAATGCCTTTGTGTAATTTTATCATCCTTTACCAAAATTGGAACAGGGGCTTGGCTTGTTGACTCTGTCGGCCTTGCTTAGTACTTCTCAGCTCCAAGTATTATTATTCTTTTGCTCTCTGTATCTAGTAGCAGTTGGGCAAGGTGGGCACAAGCCTTGTGTTCAGGCTTTTGGAGCTGATCAGTTTGATGTGTCAGACCCCGAGGAGTGCAAAGCCAAAAGTTCATTCTTCAATTGGTGGTATTTTGGCACATGTGCAGGTGCCTCAGTTACACTTACAGTAATGAGCTACATACAGGACAACCTGAGTTGGGGTCTGGGTTTTGGAATTCCTTGCATTGTGATGGTCTTTGCACTGTTTATTTTCTTGCTTGGAACTAGAACTTACCGGTATAGTGTCAAAGGGGATGAGCAAACCCCATTCGTAAGAATTGGCAAGGTGTTTGTTGCAGCCATAAGGAACTGGCGAACTACTCCTTTGGCAATAACTTCTGAAGAGGAATCTCGTGGAACCTTGCCTCACCAAAGTTCTGAACAATTCAAGTAAGAAAGTTAACTGTCCTGTGTCTCTATAGGTTAAAGAGAAGGGGGGATTAAACTAGAAACATGATTAAAAAACAGTTTGATATATACAAAGCCCAGTATATGTTGCATGACTAAAGTACCCTTTACTTCAAAAATATTTGATGAAAGATGAAGACTTTATATAGTGTTAAATCTACCATTTAAGAATTTCATAAAATGATAATTTCCTTATTGATCAAAATATCATACATGTGCTGGATTTATTATCTTTATAGTTGGTTGTTGATGCATTCTTGCCGTTCACTGCATTCATTTACTGTGGGACTATTTAGAACTTTGCCATAGAATGGAACTCTTGAGTATGTTTTGAAAATTAACTTGCACTTGTCATTCAAATAGCTACACCCGCTACCTCACTGTGTTCCAGCCATAAAAAAACTTGTATCATATGATTTACTAAAGTTTCCACCTTGCTATATTTCCTTTAGTTCAAATTTTGTTCTTCGTGTTGATTAATCTGATTTTTAAATGTTCTGATAAACATTAAAGGCTTGGCTAAAGTTCTTACTTTGAAGCTCCTTTACATTATCTGAATCCTCTAATGTGCCAGGTTCCTCAACAAGGCCTTGCTTGCACCAGATGATTTAAAGGAAAATGGAAAGGTATGTACCATCATTGAGGTTGAAGAAGCAAAGGCCGTTCTTAGGCTATTTCCTATATGGGCTACATGCTTGGCATATGCAATTGTGTTTGCACAGTTCTCAACTTTGTTCACCAAGCAAGGTGCCACCATGGACAGAACAATTGTGTCTGGCTTTGAGATACCAGCCGCTTCACTTCAGTCGTTCATCAGCCTTACCATCGTTATCTTCATTCCCATTTATGATCGCATTTTTGTTCCAATAGCCAGAGCTTTCACCAGGATACCCTCTGGCATTACAATGCTACAAAGAATCGGAACTGGGATGCTTATATCTATTATTTGCATGGTAGTTGCAGCTGTAGTTGAGATGAAAAGGCTCAAAACTGCTCGAGACTATGGTCTGGTTGATTTGCCAAGTGTCACAATTCCAATGAGTATTTGGTGGTTAGTTCCTCAGTACTTGTTGACCGGATTGAGTGAAGTTTTCACGATGGTTGGTCTGCAAGAGTTTTTCTATGACCAGGTGCCAAATGACTTAAGGAGTGTTGGACTCGCCCTCTACCTCAGTATCTTTGGCGTGGGAAGCTTTCTGAGCAGTTTTCTTATCTCTATCATTGACGATGCAACCAGTGCGGCAGGCCAAACTAGCTGGTTTTCTAATAATCTTAACATTGCACATCTTGATTACTTTTATTTGCTGCTTGCTGGACTCAGTGCAGTACAGTTGGCCATTTACATGTATTTTGCAAAATCGTACATTTATAATAGGGAAAGTACGATATAACTGCTGTACTTTAAACAGTCATTGTTATAGTTGAAAATCAGTAAAGTGAAGTTGTAAATTAATTTCATCTACTGCTAAATCTGATTGCACTTGCATATCTTTTTTCTTTTTTGGACCCAAAGAGAAAAACATATCTATTATCTTTTGAAAAAAATAGGCTTTAATCTTTCACGAACATGTTTTTTTTTTTTAATTAACATCCAATGTCTTTTATTTTGGTGGGTTAGGTTCTTTCACCAGGAGTTGTCAACTCAACCTTCTTTATTTCTTACAAAAATAAAAAAAGTAGGGGTTGTTGAAATGCCATATTTGTCATCCCACTGAATCTAATACTTAAGTTTATCTCCAAGCTAGATTAACAGCAACAAATTCTCATCTCAAATTATGATTTTTTCTAAATTTCAAAAACTACTAATAGGGAGTGTAGTCATGCTTGATGTTTTGAATATTCAAAATATTCATAATATATGTGAGTGAGAGAGAGAGAGAGAGAGTTTTGTGAAGTTCATAGACTTTCATATTAGTAAACTTTCATTAACTTCTATTAAATCATATGGTTGCCATTGAGTAAATCCAATAAATTATATATTGAGTACACCTTCCTTTTTTAGTAAATTAGGAAAAACTATTATAATAATTTTGTTCATGAGCATTTTAAACAAAATATTTAACTTGACCGACCAGTTACATGCACCAGAGCCTTTGTAAAGTTTACGGAGTGTTGCTAAAAATTTTCCTGTTCTTTTATAAGAAGTTTGTCTTTCCTACCAAATTGGTTAACACAAAGGATTCCTTTTATTATGATATTATAGACAATTGACAACTTGAAGAAAGTTAATGCATTTTCCTGTCTGCCTTCTTTATTTTCGATTTTTTTCCATTTTATAACGTAGTTTGTTTCATAATTAGAATTCATTATTTTCTAAATTATTGATGTAAAAATAATTAAATAAAAAATCGTTTAATTATCTAATTGTTATCAAATAAGTAAATAATAGATTTAATAATTATCATAAGTAAATTATTAATTTAATAATAATAACTAAATAATTTTCGATTTGATTAATTTTTATATAATAATTTTGAAAATGGAAAAGAGAGAGGGATAATCAAGAAGTAACTAGCTTTTCTCTTAAAACTTGTTTAAATTAGTATAAAGCTTAGTTGGATTGGACCATGATATATAATGAGGAGATAGTTTATAGTATTTTTTTAATTGCAATTATTATTAAAGTTGGTTGGGAACTTTGGACTTAGTGTTATATTCCCTTATAGTAATATACCATACATGAATATAGAAAATTAATATGTTTTGGATTCTTGTTTGTGTTGCTAGAATAATACTAGATTTAAATGATGGTTTCTAACTTTGTAATTAACAAAATGTGCAAATCAAAAGCAAAGACAAACACACTCACCATTTGTTATTGGAAATAAGTCCAGTGAAAGTCAGACATTTCCAGTATCTGAAACGCAAGAGCAATGGCCACTCCTCACTACGAGTCGGCGGACACCCAAAGCCCACTGCTAGACGACGTCGTTGAGGGTGGCGTTGACTACAAAGGGCGGCCGGTCCTCAGATCCAGGTCAGGCGGTTGGCGATCGGCCTGGTTTATAATAGGTAAGGGCGTAGTGAATGAATGAGGAAATTAATGATTTAATTAATAAGTGAAGGAAGAATATAATAAATTGATTGCAGGGGTGGAGGTTGGAGAGAGGTTCGCGTATTACGGAATGAGCTCCAACCTCATATCGTTTCTGACAGGACCTTTGGGACAGTCCACTGCTACTGCGGCTCAGAATGTCAACATTTGGTTCGGAACGGCGTTGTTGCTTCCTTTAGTCGGAGCTTTTCTGGCTGATAATTTTCTTGGACGCTATCGCACCATTCTTCTTGCTTCTCTGCTCTACATTTTGGTTCGTCTCTCTCTCTCTCTCTCTCTCTCTTCTCTCTCTTCTCTCTCTGTGTTCTTTATTTGTTTATATATAGGCTGGCCAGTATGTTCTCTCAGGCACGCCTCTGTTAATTTTAAAAATTGGGTCGACCCGGTTTTGTCTTTCAGCCTTGAGCCGATTTCACAATCTTAAGGCCGGTTTGACATTATTTTAGAATTGTCAAAACTCAAAAAAGATTAGTAAAAATATTTTTTTTTGTAACATTTGTAAAAAAATAAATAAAAATGCTCATGAGTTATAAAAGTATTTTTAAAGAATTATTTAAGAAGTACCTGTTTTAAAAGTTCTTTTACATAAACCACTAAAAATTTATATAAATATTTGTACGTGCTTCTTAGTAGAAGTGGTTCTAATAAAAGCATTACTAAGTAAAAGTGTTTACTAAGAAGCAGTGTCAAATAGAATCGTGGTTTTTATTGTGCTTTTTGATACTTAGGTTGCAATACTTTAAGAAATGTATTTAGATAATGATCCAAAAACTCATTGCATTAATTAGAATTAGAATGTTGAATAAAATTAATTTTTTTAAAGGGTAACCACGACTGGCCCTGAGGTTTTTGAGGCCCCAGGCAAAAATTTGAAGTTGGCCCTTGATATGTACAACTTGAGGCTTGAACTTGGATGAATTGTGAGGAAAGCAAATATCTTAACCAACAACGCTATAACTACTCATCTATAAATCTACGAGTTTTAATATATTTAATATAGAACAACATTCTCAAGGCATATAAATATATATTTTTTCGTGGGCCCCTCTCAATATTCGGCCCTAGGCCATTGCCCTCGATGCCCCNCCCCCCCCCCCCCCCCCTCCCTCTTCAGGTAACTATGTTTTCCGTTCATATGTTTTGACGCAAAAACACTTTTGGTTTCAGTGTTTTTATTCTATTAACAATCTTAGGACAATTTTGAACTCAGTCAACTAATTATGAAAAATATAGATTTTCCATTTAAGGAGGAAGAATAGGTTTTTTTTTTTTTATAGAAAATGTTGTTGCAGGATTAAAATACCATGTTATGGACTTTCTAAATTTAATTTTGAATGTTTTTTTTTTCATGTTTATATGATAGTGAAATGGACTATCAAGGAAATTTTAGGGTTTGAACTTCAAGTTCAGATTTTTTTGATTTTTGATTTGAAAATCAAATTAAAGGTTATATAATTGACTTTCATTCATTCTTGATTATAACCAACGAGTTCAGATAAGTTTTTTGGTTGCATTTTAAAGCGGGTTTGAGAACAAAATTCACTTGTATTGTGATTGCGACCAAATCTTTGACAAAGTTTATATTCCATCAAAGTTCATGGTTTTGAACAATATTTAAATGAATTTTAAGCTTTTATTACAAGCTTTCAAACATCTATAGTATAATTTGGAATTGAGTTTTTATTCCTTAAAAATTTAGCCTAAATGGAGCTAATGAGAAAGGAGACTCAAATCTATCATTTAAACTAACGAAAATTTTTAAAAAATATCTTGGGATTGTTAACAAAATAAAACATATTGAACTGAAATTTTTTAAAACACATAAACCGTATGTGTATTCGAGTCTAAAACATAAGAACCAATATGTAGTTTACTTGTTTTAAGATTAATTAAAACTGGTCCACAATCATGTCACTGACTATAATCGTACTTTCTTAAGATTTTTTTACGTTATTTTCTTGTAGTATATTGTTTATTAACATTTCACATAAAATATATAAAAGCATCTCCAACAGACTCTTCAAATAATTTTTTAAGCTCTATTTGCTATGCCACATAGGAAAAATTTACTCTAACCACCTCTGTAAATGGACTCTTCAAATTAGGGACCCAAAGTTAGCTCTTCAATTTTGAAGAGTGAAGTTGGCTCTTCAAATATTAAAATATTACTTTTAAAAATAAATTCAGCAAAAAATATTAAATATAAAAAAGAAAAACATAAAAAGATAATAAATTAATGATTTTGCAGAGTTTGTTGGAGTTTCCCATTTTAAAGTAAGAAATTTAGCTCCTCAAATTGCCACATAGGTCAGCAAAGTAAAATTTGAAGAGTTAAATTTACTTGTTTCTTGGAGATTATTTTTCAAGTTATTGTAAGTTGTAACTAATTCACATTTAAAATTTGAGTGGACCAACTTCCATTGTTTTGAGCGCCTGTTCTGTTTTATCCCCATATTTTTCATCTGTCTTTATTAAATATTAGTCCAAATTTAAAATACCACTATTCTAGTAATATGTAACTAGCCCTGGGAAGCGCTCACACACACGTGTGGATTGGATTTTTAGTCTTTTTATTTAATTAAAAAGTTATGTTGTTGGTATCTTAGGCACATGTTCTCATGTTTTTTTTTTATCAATTTTTTAATATGTTGTGAATTTTGCCATGTTACCCTCCACTAGAGGATGTTAAGTCTTACACCAATTTGATGCAGGACAACACAAGATACGTGTTACCTATGATTATGGTGAGCTTTAGATAACATGAATCTTGGCTACTAGAAAAGGTTTATGAAAATGAAGTTTTAGGGTTGCAGTAGTTTTAGAGACATCAGAGAAATAGAAAGGAGAAGAGAGAAGAAAGTAGAGGAGGAAACATCAGCAACTAAGCCTTCAACAACACTTAATTTTCTGTTCATCCAAATATGACTTGCTTTTCTCAGAAAAAAAAAAAAAAAGGACTTTTTAAAAAGAGACCGGCCATATTTTTAGGCTTCTAATAGAACTCCCAAAGTGAAGCCTTACCTTACAAATATAATGTCTGGGGCTTCTCCACCCCTTGCGAATGGTTTTGGGTTGGATGCTCTAATTATTGACCAACTCTACACTACCGTTAACATTTCTCTTTAGACCAAAAAGACCTTATGGTTAGATTTGGGCTTCCAAAGAGGAAACTTCTTTTCTAACCAAACTCTAGCTATAGTATTAGTGGAAGATTGGGGAAAAGGATCCCAGTCTTGATGACATTGCATTTTTGCAACTAACCCATTAATGACAAGTTAATACACCTTATGTTCACACTTAAAAATGGTGTGAAAGATACTAGTTCGCGTGGAAGCATCAATATTTGGAGTGGACAAAAAAGGGTCCCATATAAGGTACATAAAGTGCAACCACATATTAAGTATCATGTAGAGCAATGTCTAGCCCAGATTTTTACGGGACTATTCCAGTGAGTCCTCCTAATAGTACACTAATGTGGATGGCTTCATCCCAAACCTCCTCACAGTCCTCCTCATCAGGATAAGGGCTATTTTCTAGAGTATTAACTACTTGATTAATGCCATCCTCCTCCCTCATGTGAATCACTGGACTCATGGTCTAAAGCCAAAGTATGCACATGACAATGATCAGGAATGTCAATGCAAGGAGCATCAGAAAGTCTATAAGGAAACGAAACTGTTGAGTGGTATGAGAGTTGGTGATGAAATTATCCAACTAATAGGAGGAAGAAACAAGAGGTAATGAAATTGTGCCAAGATAAAGATGATGTAACAATAAAGGGCAGTTGCATTATATGCTTAGTGTACTCGTGAAAGGTAGAATTGTGTGCAACCTAATTATTGAACCTCTATCGTGCAGCAAGCAACAACTATATATTGAACAAGATGTAAGAATTCGTGGATCAATTAAGTTTGTGAAGCAGAAGCAGCTTAGAAAAAAAGAGAGAATGAAGAAAAAGCCTAATACATTTCCTCTAGATGCAATCACAATAGCAAATAAACATTGATATTATATAAAGAGGTTGTGGTGAGATAAGGACTTGGGATTTATGTCTCAGTTATGGGAAGGTAAACACCAAGCTCATTTCATTTTAATTCATCAAAGCTTTGTTGATTTAAAAGTATTGACTACTTTCCTTTCTTGAGTTAAAATAGAACTGCTGGTAGTTGATGATACACGCCAATTTCAGGGTTAAGTGTTGGGAGATTATTTTAGGTATGAAAGCCCTTAAGTTGGCCATCATTTGAATGAATCCATGTAAGACATGGATTGATTTCTTGTTTAACCCCACAGATCTCTCTGTGATGGGCTGAGTATGTAGGTGGATTTAATGGAATAAGGGGCTGGGGGACACAATAACGCCACTCTATAATTATGGTTTTGCTCTAATAGTGAAGATGTTTGGGATTCACATTTTCATTTTCTTCTTTTCAATACTTTAATTATGGTAGAGAATTAGTTGGTCATAATTCATAAACTTGTGGTATTTAGTATTAGTATTTTGTGCTCCAACATTAAAATTCAATGTGTTTTGTTCATTAATTTTTTTTATCAAATTTTTGCTTATCCTTTCTAGAGGTCTCCAAACCTGAAAAAGTAAGGCAATTCAAATTAGTCCGACTGGCCAGTTCAAACCATGATGTTGGGTGAAGTTACTTAAACTTGTAAAACAAAAAGTTACTACCGAAGTGTAATTATACCAATTGCTTCTCATGAGCTCCACCATGGTTTTTTCCTTTTGGCCTGGTTCCCTTTCAAAGTGAAGTCTGGTATTTAAACAGTGTTAAACCAAAAAGAAAAGAAAAGAAAGGAACATCTCAGCTTTGATATATATTTTACTTTTATCTTCTGATGGAAGGAGTGACTAAGAAATGATTATTTATTCTTCAGAAATAATTATGAAACTTGAGTTTCTGTATTGTTTTCTACATCCGGCTATGTTTGATGCTATTATCCTTCACCTAAACTGGAACAGGGGCTTGGCTTGTTGACTCTGTCGGCCTCGCTTCCTTTTCTCATTGCTTCTGACTACCAAAAGACCAATGAATTCACATCTTCTTCTTCTCAGCTCCAAGTATTATTATTCTTCTTCTCTCTATATCTAATAGCAGTTGGGCAAGGTGGACACAAGCCTTGCGTCCAGACTTTCGGAGCAGATCAGTTTGATGTGTCAGATCCAGAGGAGTGCAAAGCCAAAAGCTCATTTTTCAATTGGTGGTATTTTGGTGTATCTGCAGGTACATTACTTACATATTCAGTAATGAGCTACATACAGGACAACCTGAGCTGGGGTCTGGGTTTTGGAATTCCATGTATTGTGATGGTTCTTTCACTGTTTGTTTTCTTGCTTGGGACTAGAACTTACCGGTATAGTATCAAAGGGGATGAGGAAAGTCCATTTGTAAGAATTGGCAAGGTGTTTGTTTCTGCTTTAAGGAACTGGGGAACTACAACTTCAGCAATAACTTCCGAAGAGGAATCTCGTGGAACCTTGCCTCACCAAAGTTCTGAACAATTCAAGTAAGAGAGTTAACTCTCTTCTTATAGATTGAAGAGAAGGGGGCTAAGCTAGATAAAAGATTCAATAAAGAAGTTTGATATTCTGCTTGACTCTTTGAGTTCCCTCAATTTTAAAAACAATTGATGAAAGATGAACGATTTATGAAGTGTTAAAATCTCCCATAGGGCTACTTTAATCTATCAATTTTAGATAGCATATGACGTAAGTCCACGATAGTTGGAATTAAGGTAAATTGAGTTAAATGAGTCGCATTATATGCAGCCTTTTCTTTGTCCTTTTGAAAATGATAATTCCCTTATTTATCAAATTTATTATACATGTGCTGCATTTTTCATATATTAGTTGGTTGATGATGCATTATTATTGCAGTTTTTATACTATATCTACTATGGATTAGAACTTCACCATAAATTGGAACTCTTGAGTATGTCTCTAAATTAACTTTTACTTGTCATTCAGAAAGAAATTCCTATCATATGATTTACTAACTTTCCACCCTACTAACTTGCACTTGATATTGCAACATGTTGATTATTCCAATTTTTTAATGAAGCTCCTTTTTACTTTAATTGAATCCTCTAATCTGGCAGGTTCCTCAACAAAGCCTTGTTTGCACCAGATGATTTGAAGGAAAATGGGAAGATGTGTACCATCATTGAGGTTGAAGAAGCAAAGGCCGTTCTTAGACTATTTCCAATATGGGCGACAAGCTTGGCATATTCGATTGTGCTTGCACAGTTCACAACCTTCTTCACCAAGCAAGGTGCCACCATGAACAGAACAATTGTGTCTGGCTTTGACATACCAGCCGCTTCACTTCAGTCTTTCGTCAAACTTGCCATAATTATCTTTATTCCCATTTATGACTGCATTTTTGTTCCAATAGCCAGAGTTTTCACCGGGATACCCTCTGGCATTACAGCGCTACAAAGAATTGGAACTGGGATGTTTGTATCTGTTATGTGCGTGGTAGTTGCAGCTCTAGTTGAGATGAAAAGGCTCAAAACTGCTCGAGATTATGGTCTGGTTGATATGCCAAGTGCCACAGTGCCAATGAGTGTTTGGTGGTTGGTTCCTCAGTACGCGTTGAACGGATTGACTGATGTTTTTGCGATGATTGGTCTGCAAGAGTTTTTCTATTATCAGGTGCCAAATGAATTAAGGAGTGTAGGACAGGCGGTGTTTCTGAGTATCTTTGGTGTGGGAAGCTTTCTGAGCAGCTTTCTTATCTCTGCCATTGAGGAAGCAACCAGTGCTTCAGGCCAAACTAGCTGGTTTTCGAATAATCTTAACCGTGCACATCTTGATTACTTTTATTGGCTACTTGCTGGACTCAGTGTAGTGCAGTTGGCCATTTACATGTATTTTGCAAAATCTTACATTTATAGAGAATTAATCTAAAATGAATCCTACAATGACGAATAAAAGGGGAAAATTTAACAATGTCCCTCAATTTTGACCATTGTTTTCTTTTCGTCCTCAAACCTTTTTTTTTTTTTTTTGGCTACCAAATTTGCCCCCTTCAAGTTTGTTTGTGGATCATTAAGGGTTCGAAAAAATAAACATACACAATACTTTAGATAAAATACTTGAACATATAATCAAAGAGTTAAATTTCGGTTATGTGGAAATTTTTGACGAAAATTTTGACGAAAATTTTGAAAAATTTTAAATTTCGACAGAAACTAAACAGAAATGACGGAAATTACTATTAAAATATGGAAATTTGGTATGAAACTTTACCGTATGTTTATTTAACATATTATCTACCGTATGTTTATTTAACATATTATCTACTATTTTGATAAAAAAATTAAAGAAACCAAATTATATAATAGGTTTCATGTGATA